>JAABUG020093448.1:0-24854 GCA_011319215.2 Scortechinia acanthostroma
AACCTTCATTGAGTTTCAATTGGCCATATAAATTGCTAGTCGATACGAAACTTTACGGGTATTAGTCATTTCAACAGCTGATGACTAAGGGCGAACTACAGTTAACGTAATTCCCAACCGAGCGGTCCACCCTACCGAGCGGCCCATCTCTGTATTCCATATAAAATGGCTCCCTTCAAAGTCTTTGATATCTCAACAACCAAGCATCTACAGGGTCCAAGTGTAGGTATGAGGTATAGTCTAGATATATAGAGTCACACTTATAAGCTATAGCCTCCTAGTATGTGTATATACATAGGTAATATAAATTACACGTGTATTTTTGGTAATATTAGCTTTTTAGACATTAAGAGAGAGAAATAGTATTTTAAGGCCTTGTAAAAGAGTATTTATATACTTTAGACTATATGTACTCTGAATATCTTACTTACATAAATAGCATATATGGCATGGTTGAGATATCAAAGCCTTGAAGGTCGCCATCTTATATGGAATACAGAGATGGGCCGCTCGGTAGGGTGGGCCGCTCGGTTGGGAATTACGTTAGTTAGTTAACGTAATCCACAGCTGAGCCGTCCACACGGCCGTCCCATCACATCCATTTTCGCGCCGATCTGCTACAGATTTGAAGCCTTTCAACCCCAGTATCATTAGATTAGACTATTACGTAGCTGACTATATAGCTATCTATTAGGACAACTCCTTATAGTATGTCCAACAGTCCATTGATTAAGACCAGCTCCTGCAAAGCCACGGCATATATTCTCTTGATTAAAGATCATCTCATGCGCAGGAGGATATAGATGTAGAAAATCCTCTTTTCAATGTCATTGTTCCCATGTTCCCAGCCACCATCATCCGGGACTCTTAATGAGCTTCATGAGCGCGGAATCATGCCGTTAGATGAATCTTGTGATCCATCCCTCGCTGACTGCTTCCCCCTTTCGCTCATGGAGTAGTAGATCTGCCATTTCTCACCGGCGATGCGACGGATAATAAAACCAGTGTGCCACATTTGAAGTGAGGGCAAATCAGCTTGGCTGGCCGATTAGCGTCGCTATTAGTCTTCCGATTTTTGCCGCTGACTATGCAGGCTGCCGAAGCTATCGTATTTTTGGATAACCTGTATCAGTCGGTTTTGATCAATTGGTTTCGAGAGATAGTCATCCATGTCTGCATCGAGACATTTTTCACGGTCACCAAACATAGCATGAGCAGTCAGTGCCACGATGGGAGTACGTGGCAAGCTGTTGTCATTCTCATACTCCCGGATCCTCACGGTAGACTCAAATCCTCCCATGACAGGCATTTGAATATCCATAAGAACAACGTCGTACCGTTGCTTCTTGAATGCTTCCAAAGCTTCCTGGCCATTTTCCACCACAGTTACACTGTGATTGAACTTTCCTAGTATCTTAAGAGCCACTTTTCGATTAATCTCGTTATCTTCCGCGAGCAAGACAGTTAATGGACGGGTGAATCCGCTCGCTATGCGCGTTGGTCGATTGCCAAGGGCCGACAGAATACCGTTCCAGAGGTCAATTGAACGACAAGGAGTTGTCACACATGATGCTATACCTAAATCCAGGGCAGACTTAAGGACAATTGATACGCTTGGGCGAACCAAGACAAGTGGGATGAATGGGAAAATGCCAAGAGCGTTCAAAGTCATCGCGACCTCTAACGCATCAATCAGGATGGCATCATAAAACCCTGGCCCACGGAGCTCAGCTGAAGTCTCTGCGAAATACCTCTCGTCGGTTATTATATCCGGTACGACACCGAGGTCGGCCAGCATATGTTGGATAGGCTGATCTGTGTTGCTTCCTTTATCAATGTAAAGAATACGGCGACCCTTATGTGGAGTGTCCTGCTCCGAGGCAACGACCGATGCATCGACCAACTTCGAGATGAAAGTGAAGGAAAAAGTACTTCCAACATCAACCTCAGACGTGACAGCCATATCTCCGCCCATGAGATTGATGATTCTTTTTGAAATGGCAAGACCCAGCCCGGTGCCACCGAATCGCCTTGTTGTCGAGCCGTCCGCCTGCTGGAATTTCTCAAAAATGACACCTAGCTTATCGGCTGCAATACCGATACCCGTATCGGAAACTGATACTTCAAAAGGGTACTCATCAGCACTGCATATCTTCCCGACCGCCTTTCTAACTGCAACCCGAATCTCACCGTGCTCCGTGAATTTGATGGCGTTGCCGAGTAGATTGAGTATCACTTGGCGGAGACGGAAAGCATCCCCAACAATGAAGTCCGGAACACCTTCTTCCACTTCATATATCAATTTGATTATTTTCTCGCTTGCTTCGACAGCCAATGTCCGTAGTGCGCTAAAAACGGTATTTCCTATGCTAAATGGAACGTTTTCGATGACCATATGATTCGCTTCGATCTTGGATATATCGAGGACGTCATCGATGATGCTTAAGAGACTATTCCCAAGAGTGTGTACGATGTTGAGAGTTTCGCGAATAGATGGCTGAAGATCATCCCCTTCAAGTGCCAGTTGAGTCATTCCAATTATTCCGTTCATAGGTGTGCGAATCTCATGGCTCATGTTGGCGAGAAACTCTGATTTGCTGCGATTTGCTAACTCTGCAGCCTCCTTAGCAGCTGTATTTCGTTGAATGCTGTCTCGTAGATTCGAAACCATCTTGTTAATTTTCTGCTTCAACTCATCCATCTCCCCAGACGCGTTGACCGTAATTAATTGAGTGAAATCCCCGCTTGTAGCAGCTTCCGTGATCTCACCAAAGGCGCGAACTTGTGATGTCAGATTTTCCGCCATGATGTTGACGTCTTCCGTGATTTCCTTCCATAGCCCACGTATTCCGTTCACGTTTGCTTGGCCTCCCATCTTTCCTTCAACCCCCACATCGCGAGCGACTCGCTTGAGTTCCTTCGCGAATTGATCCAAGCCATCAACCATGTCATTTATCGTTTCCTTCAACGTGAGTATCTCACCCTGGGCGTGTACTTCAATTTTAGTGCTTAAGTCGCCTCGCGCAATTGCCTGGGTAACGTTCGATATTGCTCGAACTTGCGAAGTCAAGTTATGTGCCATCGTATTGACATTGTCCGTAACGTCTCTCCATAGCCCTTCCACATTTTCAACACGTGCCTGGCCCCCTAAGGTACCATCGGTTCCCACTTCGCGCGCTACCCGGCTCACTTCCGAAGCAAATCTGTTGAGTCGATCAACCATTCCATTGATCGTGTCTTTAAGATCCAGTATCTCTCCCTGTACATCCGCCGTCACTTTCCTCGTGAGATCGCCTCTCGCAACGGCAGTGGTGACATCAGCGATCTCCCTAACTTGGGTAGTAAGGTTCATGGCCATGCCATTAACATTGTCTGTTAGGTGTTTCCACGTTCCTTCTACCCCGTGGACGATAGCTTGGCCGCCAAGAACACCGTCCGTCCCTACCTCCTTTGCGATCTTAGTGACTTCCTGCGCGAAAGTCCTCAACTGGTCAACCATCGAATTGATGATATTCTTTAGAAGTAGGATCTCGCCTTTGCACTCCGCTTGCACCTTCCGCGTAAGGTCTCCTGTCGCGACAGCTGTTGTAACAGTCGTTATATCCCTCACTTGAGCAGTCAAATTGTTGGCCATCGCATTCACGTTAATTGTTAATTCGTTCCAAATGCCCTCCACGCCGACGATCTTTGCCTGGCCGCCAAGGATACCTTCAGCGCCGACATCATGGGCCACCCGATTCACTTCAGTTGCGAATGCTCGAAGCTGCTCCACCATAGTATTGATTGTCTGCTGAAGCTGGAAAATCTCCCCTTTCGCCCGTCTCTCGATTTTCTGACTGAGATCTCCATGGGCAACAGCGGTCGTGACAGTGGCGATTTCGCGTACCTGAAGAGTCAAATTCGATGCCATGACGTTGACATTCTCGGTTATTTCCCTCCAGATGCCTTGGACGCCAGGGATTTGAGCTTGACCACCCAGAATACCTTCAGTTCCTACTTCTCTCGCGACCTTGGATACCTCGTTGCCAAAAAGCTGTAGCTGATCCATCATAGTATTTATCGTGTCTTTAAATAGACAGATGTCGGTGTTGGTCTCCGACTCCTGAATAGTCGCTCTCTTTGAAAGATCTCCATTCGCAACGCAGGTAATAATTCTCCCGATCTGCCGCAGCTCCTCCTGAAACGCTGAATTCGTGCGGATGTGTTTCTGTAGTTCGCATTGTAGTTGAGCAGATTCCTCTCTTAGGTTGATAACTTCCTCTCTTAAGCTGCGCTGATGCAGCGCTGCTTGAAATAACCTCATAAGAGTTTCCGTTAATATGACTGATTCGCCGTGATCTTCTCGAAGAACTCGATTCAAGAAAGAGATATCCTCATCAGTCACAGGCTCCACTGGAAGGGCATTCTCCATGACGATGTTAAGAAAACGCTGGAATTGAGTGACTGTATCTTTGTAGCAAAACAGAGGCGGGAATGGCTGGGATATTGGTGATGGTGACAACACGCCCCAGAGTGGCAACAATGGTCCTTAGCCAGTCATATGCAGGAAAATTGGCTGGCGACCAGCCACAATCTTGGGTCGTGTCAGCTAGCGGAAGAAATAAGCAACTGTAGGCACGACATGAGGGACGTACTTTATGAGCATTTGCTTCCCGAAAACGTTAGCTTCCGCGCTCGATGCCTGCCTTGATTGTAAGATAGAGGGCTATGGAGGCAGAAAAGAGCCTCATAATTGTCACGGCCCATTTGTTTGTTTTGGTCGTAAGTGCACCAGCATGTGTGGTCATCGGCATTGACAAGAATGGCCATCCACAACGACTTTGTAAGTCGCCATTACAATAAGAAAACAATTGTAACTTCTCAATACCCTCTTCCGGGAATTTTTGCAGTTGCATAGTACGGATATATCGAAAGTCTAGACCCAGGTTGAATGCCGGATGGAGATTAGCGTCCTCGGAATAGCTCGATTAACCTGTACCAAATTAAACGTTGAAGCAGTCAAGGTCAGATCTAATGAGAACAGCTCCAACACAGTCAGCAACCCCTTTCTCAAGTGAACCGCCAACTACCCTAGACATGAAAATATTCGAAATATAGAGGGGTGGTACGGGTACGAAATTGCACCGACAGCTGCTCCCCCACAGAAAGCTACTTACATGATGGGAGTGATAACGCCACATAGCCGTGAATGGGCGGATGCAACAAGCGGGAATGGCACTAGCGTTGGATTAGCGGAGTCAAACGTCTTGTTTGCCAATCAGAAGTTGTCATGGAGCATGTGTGTTCTTGGGAGTCAAATCAACAGCCCGTTTTCAGGAATTGCGCGTTGTGAGAGGGATGTTCTCCAGTCTCAACACAAAATATATGATATTGCCTTGCTTATCATCACTATTCCTTTGCGGCCATTTAAAAAAAAATAGATTTCTGATAAACTACCTTAGCTGGTTTGGGGCTGATTCACTGTCTTTTGGAAGATATACATCAGTAAATGATAGTGCTGAGCAATCCTGCTTTTCCAAAGCCTGCCTTGGAGCGCATACGATTACGCTACCAACCCAAGTCCGCCGCCTTGTTTTTGTCCCCTTTGTTTGGCATCTCATCCCGCCAATCAAAATCCAGGCACAGGCTCATCTCCATCATCCCGGTCAAGGCATCCACTTACACTTGCCATTCGCTTCCATCCGCAGACTTGATCGAGTTCGACCTGGATCGAACGGTCGATTGATTGATTGATTGATTGATTTATTCATAGACTGTCCCAGCGGCCCAATTAGCAGCTATGCAGCATGTACAACTAAAAGTACAGGTGTTCCCGCTTCTTACATCCAGAAACCAAGCTCTTCCTCTCACGAAGTGCTTCCTCCTTCTGTTCCCAGCAGTTGCACCCTCCTGTACTGATAGTTCTAATAACTGTTCTGTATCTTTGACTTGTCAGGCCTTTCCTGGCCCTCCTCTGCTTCTGTTTGACAATAATCACTCGTCTGCGGTAAATTGAGCACCGTGGACGGGCTGCCCGGAGGGCCTGTCCTTAATGGTCTTGGCTGTTGGTTCTGTATGTTTGGCGTGTGCTACATTGAGTGCCGATGTTACCGTATGCGTGTGGCAGTGGAGTGTTTGTGGCTTGCTCGTTGATATGTTTCAGGTCCGTGTTGACTTGAGGCCGTGTAGATGTTCTCGCAACAAAAGACGTGTCCGGGACACGTCTCTTGGCGTAACCGTCTAGGACACAGGTGAACTGTGAAGTTGCAAAATATATTATGTATCGAATTGAAGTTCTGAGCTGTTGGTGGTGTTGTTGTTGTTGTTGGCGTCGGTGTTATTGCGATGTCCATACGTTGAGCCCATGAATCGTTTTACCGTCTCTGTCCCGGGCCCAGCACGTCATCATCAATCTCAAAACCGTAAACCGTTGTCGGGCAGGACAAATGGAGTGACTCAAGTTCCATCCTCCGTCGTTGGGCGTACGTGAGAGGGGCGCAACTCCCTCCACCGTACTGGGGCTGTAATGGTTGGTGTTTCGTGAGGTCAGAGGTTGATTTTGACGCGTAGGAACGTTGTGACAGAGTGCGATTGTCGTCTTGGGTATAGGTTCTTTGCTGTTGGTGATTGTGGTGATGTTGTCTTGGGCAAATCCGTCCTTCTGCTTCGCGTCTGCATCGCGTACTCTTCGAGCTCCGGCGCCGTAAACGATTGTCGGGCAGGATGAATGGAGTGACAAGTTCCGTTCTCCGTCGTAAGAGCGTACGTGAGAGGGGGCACGACTTCTTCTCTGGTACTGGAGCTGTGATGTTTGTTGTTTCGTGAGGTTCGGAGGCTTGGTTTTCGGCGCGTCGGCGCGTCGTAGGAAGGGGGATAATCGCGTCGTTGAGCTCCTCCTGGCACTCAGAGACATCCAACTGTTTCTCTGAGAGTTCCCAGCGGACACCACGTGGAGGTGGGAGCTCGTCGTCCGCCGGATCGAACGGTCGAGAGTTGACCAGTCTTCCTTCCACTAGCTCGGTTGGGTTCCCGAAAAACTTTCTTCAAGGATGGATGTTGTTTGATTTTGTTAGTACAGTGGGGCCTTGCAAGGAAACAATCACTTTGATTCAGCCCCTATTTAGTGATTATCTAATAGTTTGTATGGCACCCTTGTGCATTAATTGCTGCCTGGTACCTTGCCTGTATGGATTCCATTAGGCCCCTTAAGGAACAGACGCAAACGAGATATATAGGACGTCGAATTGCTCTATGGAGATGGCCTTAACTTCCACTACTGGGAGATCTTTTCCCCTTATTCTGCGAAAGGTCAAGCTGATACCCAGCCCCGTACTTCTCATGAAATCCATGACTCACAATCAGACTCGGTTCCTTCTTGTCCGGAAGAACTAATTTGTGATTTCGAGAGAACTGCTGAAGTGTTTCGTCCGACATCTGCCTGAACCATTGCGCCGACCTGGCTCCGGTAGTGATATGCTTCGCGGAGATAAGGTCTCCAATTGTGGACACAACCAGCTGGTGGGAGTCATCAGCTGATTTTATATTCTCGAAAATGTTTACGCGAGGATTCCCAGCAAGGTCAGACGCGTCTGCGCAAATGTCCAGACACTGGGAGATACTGTCTCTTTCTTCCTTCATGCTTTCAAGCCTAAGAGCTTCTTCCCCAGTGAGTTGTGGCCCCTTCTCCGAGAGATCATGTAGGCGGCGGTCAAGCTCCTTCATCCGAGACTCAAAGTCTTTTCTGCTGGATAATAGCTTGACTTGGAACTCCGTGACCATGGTCTTGGTGATTACCCTTGCTTGAACAGAGTTCTTCTGCCCAGATCTAGATGCTGAACGAGCATCTGAACCCAATGCGAGGTTCTTTTCAAAAGCTTCTATAGCCTCCGAAACTCCAGCACAGATATTCAAACACTGCTCCGTACTGGCTTTTTCCTCTCTGATCTCTTCAAGCTCATTGGGCGCGCCTCCGAGAGATCCTTTCCATTGAAGGGACTGTACCTTGCTATCGATGTCGACCAAGTGATCTTGAAGGTCTGATGTCGTCTCAGCTATCATTTGCTTGTATTCTTCGAGAACACTCGATGTAATGGCAGTCTGGCGACTGGTCACTGTCAGCCCTAGATTTATATTGTGGGTTGTAAAGAATTTGAACGCGTAAAGTTATGGGTTCAAAAGGTAAATTGGGTTTGGGTCTGCGGCTTTGGGTTGCAAAACAGCCCTCGGAAGTGCACTGAGGCCAATATTCGAAGAACAATGTAGCAGAGTAGCCGGGGATTACTCCAAATTCAGTGCCACATTAGAACATCTGGATGCAGTGAACGAGGGGAATGCCGAGAAGCACACACTTGATCTCACATTATATCACCTAGCTAGGCTAAACGGACAATTTGCCCTCTATGACGAATCGTGGGTAGTTGTCCTGGATTAGCCTGCTGCAGCAGTCTTTTCGCAGTCACATTCAACGACTCGAACAAGAGCCGGAGCTAGAGCTGAAACATCTGACGCATTTAGTATTAACCTTATTGCCTACTTATTTGTAGGGCTCGGCCTTATTCAACGGTCTAGAGGGCTCGGGTGAGGCCTTGACTAACGAGAGGAAAACCACCGGGCGCTGTCGCGAGCGGATCCGTCGTCGACAACTGCCTGGTTCCGCAGCTGAGCTTTGAGGTCAGATACGTAACGATTGCCATCTGAGGTACGTTCATTCGTTTTGCGTTCATAAATACCAAGGGAAGCCTACTGGGTGTGACCTCCTCCAGCATAGATATATCCAATCAGTTCTCCTTACATCGCGAATCTTAAGCAGCATTATTAGGGTTGTAAGTGCATGATCCTACTACACAAATTGACGGTGGCTGCAATAACCAGCTAGTAGATTGTAGAACGTATCATCGGAATTCGCAATGATTAGTGATCTTAATCCGATTTGGACTTGATTTTAAAATCAATAGCACTGTTTCAGCACTACAATGCCATTTCCGACCCAAGGCGAGACATCATCATTCCAGACTGAGCCCTGAACCCTCACACTGATTCCACCAAGGATCGCTCAAGACTTGGGAGATAGTGGCTCTCTCTGCAGGATTAAGATTTACCATCGTAGATATAACTCTCTTTGTTTCAGCGTCAAGGTTCGGGAAATCGTCCTCTTTCCACTGGCTGAATCGCATACTTGAATCTCCAGCTGTTGCCTCGGATAACTCTATCAAAATACGAGCCCATTTTTCATCGTTAACATGGGTTACGAGTTCAGAAGGAACAGGGCCAAAGAACGTGATCAATCGACTCAGGATCTCCAGTTCCGGCTCGACTCCCGCTTCCCTTAACTCTTCGAAGTCTGGGTGTAGGGTTTCCATGCCGGTCATCACATAGAGAAACTGAGGCAATAATAAGCAGGTATCATTTTCAAAAGGTGAAGTCTAACTCACAAGAAGCCCATATGAGAATACATCAGATGGCTTACCAAGTCCTTTTCCTATTTGCGCCTCCGGACTGCGCCACATGACGTTCCCTATTCTAGCATGGAGCAGCTTTTCGCCCTCCAATTCCAGAGAACAGTCAAGATCAGACAAAACCACTTTTCTGATGTCGAGTTGGCCTTCGTTATCTTTTTTACAGTTAACCATAACGTTGTCAGGCTTTATATCTAGAGAACAGATATGTCAGTGAAATTATCCAATGAATAGCATTCCACTTTATTGCACCTAACCTAAGTGTATCCAATGTTTAGCGTGAAGCTTCTCCACAGCTCGTCCAACTTCTCGTAATATCAATTTCCTTGCTCTGACTGGAACATTTGGGTTGCTCTGTAAGAGGGAAAGCAAGTCATGCGTGAAGTATTCGTATATAAGGACCAACTCGTCTTCATTTGCATCAACATGGGTTCGAAGTTGACTGGTATCTGGAAACTCCCGTTTGAGGCTCAGGGAGTGTTCAAATATCGACTCAGAAACAGGCTTCAGAACAAAGGGTTGGCTCTCACAACTGGTTCCATTGCCGCATAGTCAGTATCTAGTTGGGAGTCACTAGCAAGGTTATCGAGACTTACTGCGCGAGGTAGATATTGAGCTCCGGTCTCCTTGGATGAGCTTTGAGCACCTTATCACGCACGTAAACGCGACCCGAGCTACCAACAAGGGTTGAGGACATTCTAAGTCCGATCACTCGAAGTCTGTGAGTATGGGCGGGAAGGGGATATGAATAAATCTTGGTTCTTGAAAGGAAGTGGTAAGAACACATCATGGGCATTTGAGTAGATTGTTGGTTGTCTGGAGCTTCAATTGTTACAGAGATGCAATAACACTTGCTTGTCAATCGTAAAGTAGCCGCATTAGGCATAGCCTTATCAGTGGCACAGCCGCTCATTACCCCATCATTCCTATCATTCCCCCGCCATTGTTTTTTCTCACTTATCTTTTGTCACCATCATTTCTCACCATCATTTCTCACCATCATTTCTCACCATCATTTCTCACCATCATTTCTCACCATCATTTCTCACCATCGTTTCTCACCATTGTTTCTCACCATCATTTCTCATCCTACTAAGTTTTTCTGCGGTCACTGAACGAAGGCGTTGTCTATAAATGGACACATCTGCTCGAATCATGGCCTCTACCAGGAAAAATCGAATCTACAGTAAACAGTTACTTTACTGCCTCTCCCTGTTTGGTTTTTCTTAGCCTACCAGATGGCGCCCAACAAAATTCTCAAAAGCTCCTTTATCAAGACCATTGTTAAAAATGGAAAAACCTTGTCCGTCGAGTATGCGACCGAAACTACATCCTGGAGGCGCACCCAACTTGCGCAAAGCGTCCAGGAAGATTTCAGTCAGGCGATAGAAAAGAGTGATACCCCTGCCGGCGCTGCCCACGCTATCTTGGCGTGAGTGATACACTGTTTATTGGCGGCTGCATAGGCCAAAATACTAAAACCTTCAATTTAGTGAAACGGAACATCCGAGCGATGATAAGCGTGATCACTTCACTACCGTATTTGAGGATGAGAATAAGAACCATATCACAACCAAGCACATCTATCGCCAGGCTTAGAATGAGTGTGAGACCCGAAGAAATCGTTGAGCGTCCCGTGAAAGGCTTGGTTCTGTGGTGGTCTCCTGAATACCAGTGGCCTCAATGTCGTGATGTCATCTTCCTAAGTACCCTCCAATAGATGACCAGAGAGCGGGAATGGTGTTTTAATTTTCGATCCAAACGTGTTTCAGTCCCTTCGTATCATGTTTAAGCTAGTTGAAAAATTGAGCACTTGAACGTAGCAAAGGCTGCGTAAGACTAATGTGAGGTGGAAGGAGGGGCGGCTCGATTTGTGAGATGGGACTGGCTTGGTTCAAGAACTCAAGAGCTTAACTAAACTTGTTCCTACGTAAGAGCCAAGTAGGAGAATATCCTGCAGGCAAGGGAATGTATCCCTAATCCTAATTCGTCATTCAGCACCATCGCAAAGGCCATCGACCGGGTTAGTGGTGTGTTTCGAACAATGGTATTAAACTACCACAAGTCTATCTGATCCTTGCTACGCTCAATTGTGACCTGCTTCACCCTCTGGATCCGTGGTGTTCCATATAACCATTGAAGTGACTCGACTTCAGAAGCGTGATACCGCGGCCAGCCACTTCGTATCGGTTCCAGGTCTCGTGACGTCCAGAATATGAGGCATCCAGGCAAGATTTTGAATGCTCACAGGGGACATTTCGGCCTTTGATAGGCATCCAATTGAATGATAAGTAAACTGCTGATTGCTAAATGTCACCTTGATGTGTGACTTTCTTCGTCAATCTCTGGCGGGATGCCACAGTTTCTTGGGCAGTCTGGATACTGTGGCCCACCGCAATGGTTGTGACAACCATGGCAGTAGTTTTCTCCTAATGTGGCCTCACTGTCGTACTAAGATATTTTAAGACTTTACTCCTCCGAGTGGACAGTATCTCTTCTGGTCGTATACAAGCATCATGGAGGCTACAAACGTGTATGGGATTGCCGCTGGCGGCATCCTCATTGTCCTTGCTTTTGTCAGACTTGTTTCCTTTCTATTAAGATTCACTAGTGTCGTCTCCGTGTGGATTGCGGTTCACTTCATCTACCCGTATTTGCTTGGCCGTCATCGTCTAATCGGCCCTTGGACGCGATTCAGTGTCATTGGACATATGCTCTATGTTGCCGCAAACCTTCTCGCACTGTGTTTCCGACCTTCCACGATCGCCAACGTAGGCCACCGGGCTGGAAGATTATCATTGATCAATATGGCTGTCCTATTTGCTGGCTCACCTCTTGTGTACTTTGCAGATATAATAGGAGTATCCCTGCGTGCTTCCCGACGCATACACCGAGCCGCGGCCTGGATGTCCGCGATGTTGTTAGCCTGCCATGTTACTATTATGGTGATAAAAGGGTGGGAAGATTTCGATCTCCAGAAGATCGACAACATATTTGCGATCGTCGTAGGTTTCTCGTCCGCCGTCCGGACAAAGTCTGACATGTCAGTAGGGTGCTGGAGTTCTAGGAGTGACTCTGTTCTTCTCCCTCTCCTTTCTTCGCTGCCGCGCATACGAAGTCTTCCTAAGAGGTCACCAAGGACTTGCGGGACTGCTTCTCTATGCTACATGGCGACACTTGTCTTATCACCATTCCACATCCCGCGTTTTTCTTGTTATCGTATTTGGTGTGTTTCTGCTGATGATTGTAGTCCAGATTCTTCATCTCCTCTACCGAAACGGTATATTCTCATCACGTGGCCGTCCGCGGGCCCTGGTCACTCGTCTCGCTAATGAGGACAAGGAAGGACAAGCTGATGAGAAAAAGGCCAGCCAAACAAAGAAGGAAAAGGCTACCAGGCCCGTGAGCGTTTTTGTCAACCTCTCACGGCCCATGAAGCTGAATGCTGGACAATATATCTATCTGTGCTTACCCTCCTTAACATTCTGGTCATGGCTACAGAGCCATCCGTTTACAGTTGTATCCTGGTCCAATGAAGAGCAGGACACGCTGGAGCTATTTGTACAGCCATGGCGTGGATTCTCGGCAGACCTGCTTCGAGCTGCTGAGGACGGCCCCGTCTCATTTCCAGCATACATCACCGGCCCCCATGGCATCAGCGAACCGGTCGATCAATATGAAAGTGTCTTAGCGATTGCCACAGATTTTGGCGTTGCTGCCGTGATCCCATACTTCAGAAAGTTGATCGATAATTGCAATAAATCTGTAGCACGCGCTCGTCGCTTGCATTTTGTCTGGCAGGTGCAAACACGAGGTATGATGAGGGTCCTTGAATAAGAACACAAAGCTGACATTTTTAGACATTGCAATCGCAGGGCAGTCATTGCTCAATAGTCTGCTGGAGGATGATGAGGATGATACCTTACACAAGCACTCCGTTAGTTTACTTTCTCCTCAGATAAGAGGTAGACAGCTAATAAGCTAGATCCTTACGATTTCTCTATTCGTGAAGTCTGGCCCTGCGGAGAATATGCTATTTCTGGGTGATCATAAGCGCGCCTTTATACACTGCGAGGAGCCAAACTATCGCGAAATCATCGAGGCTGAAGCGTCAGGACAGTACATAACTAGGCTCTCCAACAGTGAAGAAGCGCGGGGAGAATCCCTTGTAATGGGTGGGTGGCTGCGATCATGCGCGGAATTGTCATGCTGACTGCTCCAGTTTCTGCCTCGGATAAATTACGTGATGAGATACGTCTCATTGTTCGAGATCACTTGGCAGACAGAGTGAGGATGACGGAACTCGAGTACCAGCCGCTATAGAAGAGGTCGCAAACTAAGCCGTGACTTGTGGTGATTCATTCTTATTATTATTATTATTATTATTATTGTTATATTTCCTCAGGCTATTGCGGCCATAGGCTGCATGGAGCCCCCTAGCTAGTGCTCCCTACTCCGCTCTATCTACCGTTGATTGGTTATATCTTACATCTGTACTGTTCTGCCCCCCTCAGTCCTCAACTTCTTCCTGGTAGCGTCCTCCTTGTATCTGCACCCCTGGGGTCTCACTCGTTAACCTGCCAGTATTTCGCGTAAATCGCAACACCGTCCGTACCACTTCTAGGTTAGGTTTCCAACGAGATAGGTCACCATCGACGGGTTTCCCGTCGGTGCCGACCTGACCCGATCGGCCTCCTAGCGCAAATGACAAATCGCCAAACCTGTCTCCCATCGCTTGAATCATGTCGTTGCGAAGATGATCCCACCTTCTACATTGAAAGAGGAAGTATCGTACTGACTCAGTTTCCTCGCCACACATACAGGTTCCGCTGTCTGATTGTTGGATTGCAAACAGGAAACCCCGCAGACCCGCGTGGCCTGTCCTCAGCTGCGCCAAAGTAGCTGCCTCCTGTCGATTTAAGCCGTCATATAGGAGCCTTGTGTGCTTGCCTGGGAGTGCAGTATCGAGAGCTCGCGTAAATTTGCCCCCTGCACGTTTCTGGAATTCTTCTATCTTCGCTTTCGAGATCTTCCGGCGCATGCCACTCCACAGGGTGGATTTGAGTTGAGTATCTGCCCACTGAGGAGGCTGGTCGGGACTGCTCGGCTCTTCGGGTCCTTGACCCAGGAGAGACCGCACTTCTAAGTTGCCTTCCGTGAGGTCGTGAGCGGCCAACCACTGCAGCTCAACCTGGGTTCCTCTTTCCACAATCTCGCGGGTCACGTTTGTTATTCGACACAGTAATGATTGCCCACTCTGGTTGCCAGGGTTTGCGAGCGATTCGAGCACAGTGCGGTTGTTTGTGACGAACGTGACGTGAATGCTGGAGGGGGCCATTGAGACCCTGGGTATCATTGTCTTCACATAAGTTGCAGCTTCGTAGATAGCTCCAAGTTGCCCGTAGTACACATTCATGCGCTCTTCTGTTCCTACTGCCTGGTGCCATTTGTGGATGGTTGCGTTGTGAACTCTCGCCACAAACCCCACGCTGATGACGCCTCGGTGTGCAGCGCTATGGGTGAACATCTCTAACCGGGCTTTGCTATTGGATCGATGGCGTCGGTCGTTGAACTCTCCCTCCGCTGAGGTGATGTACTCCCTCAGGGTTGGCCTGCGTGGGTCAAAAGCAGCTGGTAGTATTGTCTCCACCTCCATTTTTTGCAGGCAGCAGTGATCGGCAAGGAGTTTGAACGGTGAAAGGAAATATTTCTTCTGCCTGGCCACAGCTTCGCGGCACTCCCAAAAGGGGTGTGTGGAGGGGAGGGTGTGGCAGCTGATCCAGTGTCGGAGAATTCTCCTTCTTAGCCGGATGTTGGTGCTTTCGATACTCGTCTCGGATTCCGCGATAAGCAATGATACTGTCCGGAATAAACCTAAAATCGCCTGTGCCGCAATCTTCTGTGTCGCTCGCAGTATCTTGGTTACCCAGAGAGGGACCAGATGATCTCTGGTAGGTGTGCACCACACAGATGCAGCGTAGTCCACCGTTGCGGTCACGGTCGCGGTGAACAGTTGCCGGGCAGCCTTGGGCGTCAGCCCCTTGAGTCTCTTCAACGCTAATGCTGCTTGGATTCCCTTCTTCGCTGCCATGGCACCATGGAGCCTGAAGCGTAGTTCCTGATCGAGGACGACCCCCAGGAGTTTCACAGCGGACTGGGCCAGCACCGGCGTTCCCTCGACCCACAGAGGTACTGCTGGTTGTTGCCTAAGGCGGGGGTTCCTTGTGAAATGGATAAATGATGTTTTCTCCGGTTCAAACAAGGCCCCCGACTCTCTGGCCCACTGCAGCGCCCGAGGAATTATTCTCGCTTGCAATCGTGCTGTGTTGGCCTCGGCAGACGGGCCAACCACCCAATGTGTGTAGTCGTCCACGAACGCGAAGGCACCTTTCTTGTCAGTGATACGGACTTTCACCAGTCTGGCGTTCATAAAGAGGAACAGGATTGGCGACAGAGGTGAGCCCTGCGGTAGCCCTGCATGATCAATGGACATCGCCTCAGAGCAGTACTTATTGACAACGATCCGTGCACGCCGCTCAGTGCAGAAGCACGATATCCACCTTACCAGACTTTCAGGAAGTCGATTCTCTGATAGTCGGCGCAGGAGGACCTCTTTGGATACCCCATTATAGGCACCTTTTATGTCGAAGCTCACGAGACTAAGGACATTTCCTGACCTCCAAGCGTCGTAGATCTTTTCCACCAAGACATTCAGTGCTTGCTCACAGGATCGTCTACTGCGTGCACCGAAATGATTTGCCGGCAGTAATTGATATTTCTCAACGAGATAAGAGATCCTCTTGGCCACAACTGCCTCCATTGCCTTTGCGAGAGTTGGCAAGAGCGATATCGGCCGATATGATTTGGGCAGCGTCCGATCCTTGTTGGGTTTGTGGAGCACGACAATCTTTGCTGTTTTCCAGCTTTCAGGGATGCTGCCCAGCCTTAGTGATGCCTCGAATATCTGGAAGATCCGTTTTCCCACTGCCGGCCACGCTTCTTGCCATACTCCCATCGGAAGCCCGTCTTGTCCTGGAGCCTTCCAGGACTGAGCACCCCGAACGGCAGCCTCAACCTCCTCGTGCGTCAGCGATTCAAATAGTAGCGGCGACGAGGGCCGTTCTGCAGTGGTTCGTTGCTCCTCTTGTATGGGTGGGAGAGGGGGGAAGAAGGACGACAGCAGTACTTGAGCCTTCTCCTCGTCCCTTTCCACCATCTTGACGTTTGTTCGTAACGTCGGAACTGTGGTAGCTCTGCTTTGATTTGAAAGGTATTTGGCCGCCTTCCAGATGTTACCGGCGTCTTGCAGGAAGCCGTTCCAGTGTCTTCGTTTCTGATCACGGATTGCAGTGTGGAATCTTTGTCGAAGCGCGCGTTCCGCCTCTTCAAGATCAGGGCGCGGATACCCGTAACCACTGCTCCTCGTGCATTGGTTCCTCACCAGGGTGTAATCCCTACGCAGTGCTGACAATTCGGCAGTCCATCACCTCTTACAGTACGGGGAGGGTTTCGATTTCGGGCAGATCTGGTCGAGGACCCGGGTCACCTCCTGAATCAAGACCTGTGACTGTTGTTCAAGTTCTGCCGGCGTCCCAATATTGACAGGAACGTCGTTGAGGTGGGACAGGTTCCTTCTTACTTCCACCCAGTCTACCTGACGGACAAGCCATCTAGGTATATCCAGGACGGATGCTGGGGAGGTGAAGTCGAATACCGACTGGATGGCTCGATGGTCAGATCCATGCTCAACTGGATGGATCTGGCAGCGGTTCAATCTCGTGGTCAGCCCTTCTGAGGCTAGGACCAAGTCAATCGTAGATCTCTGTGAACGTGCTTCGAAGGTTATTGTTCCTCTTGGTAGCAGACTCTGCAGTCCGAAGTCTGCCATGAAATGGATGATAGGGTCCGCTTCATCTTGGCGCTTCCGCTGTCTTATGACCTCATTGCCACCCCAGAGGAGATGGTGTCGGTTGAAGTCTCCGGTCACTATGACTTCCAGTGCTGCCCCATAACGCTCTCTGAGGCGAGAGATAGCTTCGCCTATGAGCGCTAACCGCTCCACCAGGGCCTCCATCTCCTCGCCATGGGCGATAGGTAGTACATCTGCAGAAACAGCGAGAATAGGCTTATCCGTAGGTATCAGGACGGCGGTGATGTCGGTAGATGTGATTTCAATTTGCTGGGCGGATGGTATGTTGCGGTTTACCCAGATCATACTCCTGCACCTGTTGGGCAAACCACTTTCCGTTTGTCCAACATGTGGGGGAAGTGATGTCCATGCCTGGTGTGAGTGGGTGACTGTTTTCCCGTCGATGACCGTGAGAAACGGTTCCGTTACCATCAGAAGATCGAAGTTTCTCAGTGAGTTATCATTGAGGAGGCTTAGTTGTATTTCACGTCCTTTCCTCAAATTCGCTTGTAAGATCCGCAGTGGTTTGTTTCTCATGTTTTCTTTGATTAAAATTGTCCAGCGACAGCGCCATTGCGACTGCGGATCTTCTCCCACTCCTTCTTCCACGTCTCACATTCTGGGTCCGACACTGCGTGTCCCTCACTGTCGCATGCCGCGCATCGGAGGATATTGGAAGTGCACTCGGCTGAGACGTGTGGTTCCGCACAGCGTTCACATGCAGTCTCGTTCCGACACCTTGCCGCCTTATGTCCGTATTCTTGGCAGTTGTGGCAGCGTAGCGGTCGATTACGGTAGACGTATGCTTCCGCGAATACTGCTTCTCCTCGGATGTGCACAATGCGACGCCTTAAAAGGTTCTGTGCATCGATTTCCCTGGATAAGTAAACTGCCATGGACCCGAATCGTTTGTCGCCGCTCAGCCAGCGAATCTTTTTGATTTCCGCACCACCGTTCTCCTGCGTGAAACAGTCTCCAAAGTCACCTTTCAGCACTCCGGTATCATCATAGACGTCTGATTTCCGAACTTCATCCAGCTTAACGGGAAACCACTGTCCCCCTTGGAGTCTCACTCCCGGCAGGGCCTGCAGCCATCGTTGGTGTCCCACAAGGATTTCAACGTCTTCTTTTTTACCCACGAATACCTTAATGGTGCTCCGTGGTGCTGATTTGATTCCCTCGATCCGGATATTCTCAGTTTGACTCTGTGTTCTCAGCGCCGAACCGATCGTTTTTTGTAGTAGAGTGGGATCTTGGAGGATGCTCTTTGCTTGCGGCGTAGCTTGCCGGATGTCAAGGACAACCATTGGAAGGCCGAGATCTGCCCGGGATGCCCTGCTTGCTGGTGAGACAACTGATGATGGAGTGGCTATAGATGCCCAGCTTCTGCCCACGCTCGGTGCTTGAGATTCTTGTTGACTTGGTGGGTTGCTCGATTGTTGGGAACGGACGGCTACATTGAGTTCCGTGATTTCCCTCCGCATCGACTCGAGCTCTCGCAGGACACCTTCGTTCGCGTTGACGTTTCCCTCGTGAATATCACTGCACGCGATCTTCGCCGCTAGTAGTTCACCAGATATGAGTTGTTTGATCCCGCTCAGCTCGGACTGTAGCCCTGAGACCGATGCTGGTATTCCGCTTCGCGTCTGCCAAATTCTAGGTCTCTCTTTTCAAGATCACTGGCTAGACTGGAGACTTGTTGCTGTAGTGCTTTGTTTGCTTCGTATAGGTTTAAGACCTGGTGTTGTAGAGCTTGGTTCTCGTCACACAGGCTAGATACCACGTTCTGCAAGTCCAGGCTATCCGAATCTTTTTGCTTCCCTTTTTTTGCGATTTTCTTACGTGCTTTCTCCGTGGCTTCTTTTTCCTGTTCCTGGCTGTAATGCACCGGCTTAACTGCTTGCCTCACTGGTCGTCGAGGGGGTGGTGCTCCAGGAGTTTCCAAGATAATATCCGTCGCGTCCGCGTCGCGGTCTCCCCCGTGCGCCTCCTCCGCCAGGCCTAACACCTCCGGTGGCATTGCACCCGGCAAAGGCGCAGATGATATCCTGCCTGTTAGGATTAATGGATCGGGAATTGACTTACCTCTTACTATCTAGAAGATCCTCTCGTTTCTCGAATCCTCCGATGGCTTCAAACAAAGCCTTTAGAACGCGGCAGATGGTTAGTGGCGGTTGCCCAATATGCGCTTAGTCAACTCGTCGGAGCTTTCCTCCCGGAAGAGTACTTGAGCCCTCGAATCCAGGGGCCATATTACCATCCTGTAATGCTTCCACTTTGCAGCAAATAGCCCCCGTGAACTTGCTGACGCTTCTTCGGAATCTTCCATCTCATCATCCCGATCTAATGGTAGTTTGCCGATGCTGTCAGGAAGGACATTACTACAGATCCCCCTCTCAACATCTAAATCTACCGCGTTCGCGGGACAGTGCACCTCAGCCTTGACCGAGTCATCCGTGTCTTCTGCAATGACTCCCTCTTCAATGTCAAAGAATCCGAGGCGTCGTAGATAGGAAGGTTGATGGAAACTCCAGCAGCGCTTCAATGGCAATGTCGACAGGAGCAAAAGCTCGATGATATTAGATGGTCTTAGGTATTGCGTGACGCATTCGGCAAAAAAAGCCCAATTTGACTCCTCGGTTTCGTACTCGTCCAGATACTTTCGCTGAAACCGTTCTCCTTCGCCGTCCAGCCAGTCTGGGATGCTAGATACGGAAAAATTTTTGCGTCCAAGGAAGTTCCAAACAAAGTCAACCACTTCAACGATATCTATCTTTTCTTGAAGTGGCCGTTGGTTGTCAATCCACAAGTCCCAAACATGTTTGAAAATTTCGTCGCATTGCCTAGGAGATTCATAAACTTGAACTTTCGCAAACCACAGCATCTCCACCGCCACCCAGTGAGCTATAACAGCCTTGTAAAACCTTCGGTAAGAACGCTGCTTCTGTGCGGTACTAAGCCGAGTGAAAGCTTGGCAGCTGGCCCCCGAAGGGACTGGCAGAGGCATCTCCCTGGCGAACTCTTCGTCTTTCCTTGCCTCTTCATCGTACCATGAGCTAATCGCAGACAGCGAAAATGCTGCCTGGATTGATGAATCGCAGTACAGGACGAAAAGGAGACGAATCGTATGCCATCGGCAGACTATCTCCCATACGGTTTCAGAAGTCAATTCGTCCTCCAACATGTGCATTACTTGCTCCTCGGTAATCTGTTTTCGGCGAGAAGGACTCCTTGGGATAGGTGACTTCACGTAAAGTTCTTCGGCGAAGCGTCCATGCAATTCAGAAAGGTGGCATATCGCAAGGTCGTACATGTGGTGTGGCGCATTTTCCTGCTCCGTTAGATTAAGCAATAAGAGGGGTGAGGTCATAATACAATAACGGACTTGAATATTTTCAATCGTGTGAAAACTGGCTCGAAAACAGAGTTCAGTCGCTTGCAGCTGCGCGCTAGATGCAGGACATCGTCAATGTCTGCTAGGGACTGAAAGATCCAGACAAGGAGCTCCACTGGGAGACAAAGTAGATGGCACATCTCCGCCAAAGCAGTGCCGAAGACCTCAAAGAGAAGCGCCTAGTCGTACGAAGAGTTCCGCAAAATCATAAAAAGGGGTTGGCCTTGCTAGTTAACTCTCTACCCACTAGACTTGAGCACGTGAGCAATGCTAGTGCGGCCTAGAGCTCGCCAAAGCCCGCCCAAGCCCATGGGCGGGTCTGGGTCTTAGTCAGCAAACCCATGGGTGGGTTTTTGTTGAATATCACGTGATGTCACCTTAGCAGGGATTGGGAACAGAGATATACGGAGTACCGGAGTAAGTCTGGGTGACGACGGAAAGGACACGGTTGTGCGTGGCTTTTGCGCCAGAAACTGTGGCCTTTCCACGCTGTGTATCGCCGCTTTATAAGAACTAGTCGACCTTACTCAGTTCGTCCTAGCGCAGTTCGCACATCTCTTGTGAGACGAGCCCGGCGTATACACCATGATTACAAGAAGCTGAAGAAGCAGAGCATTAAGGACAAGGGGGAAAAATATAAGAGGGCTTTCCTCTCCCTTCTCGAGATGTCGTTCCTCAACATGTTCGGAGACTCCAATATCGTGTTGTTATATCTCGATCAGACTGCCTGCAATCTTATTCAGTTCAATGGCTCGAAGCAAAACAAAGAAGGCCGATATTGACTGGAACAGCTTCGTTCAGCAATCCGAGCCAAAGGTTGAGGATGATCTCGCCGAGACTACTAAGAATTACATCTATCTTGTGGAGCACAATTTTCAGAAGTAATATCCTGCCGAATAAAGATACAGCTCTTGACTAACTTAGACCCCCAGATTTACATTAAACCTTCAACCGCCAGACTATGTTTATTGGTTGAAGAATGTCACCTTGAGAGTGATTGAAGGATTTCTTCGCTGGTATCTCGATAATCACAATGTTGAATATCAGTCAGGATTTTTGGTTTTTGCGCGATATTGGAGAGTCTTTTGGTGCCAAGAAATGGAAAGTCTCTTTCCTTACATGTTGAGGCGTAAGATGACTATGGTAAGTGGACATTCAAGAGACAAGGATCGAACTAATATTGATAGCTTGTATGCACTACACTCACCGATGAGTACGAGCTTGATTTGGGAGCAAAGACTCAGCCACCAGTGAACATCGACGATCTCCTCTTCAGTACTTATCATCTCATGGCTTTCTGCAAAGTGCGATTTGCCACAGTACGATGTCGACAGCAGCATAGCACACTGCGAAAGATGATGACTTCCACATCTGCCCGTCCTGGAACGCTCATTTTGTCTTCCGGATACATGAGAAGCCCCGACGCGCTGAAGTGGAAAGATATCGAACTCTATATGGTGAAGCACCCGGAAGATCCAAAGTGTCAGATGCTTCTCATGCGAGTCAGGCATAGGTTAAATAAGGGCAAGAGAAATCGGGGTGTCGCGTAAGTCTCAGCTCTTACCTCGCTTAAAATCCGCTAACCTTTCAAAGACCTGTCTTCACATACACCGAGCGGAATGATAACCTTGGCCTTTGCGTTATCCAGGACATACTGGAATATGCTATTCTTGACGATGCTTTTGCCAGTCAGCGTATCAAAAAGCCTCGAGATATCTGGCTCTATACCCATGTCCCCGATCATCGACTCAGCACCCCCATCCACTTCAAAGAGAGTGTGAAGGAGATTCCGATATTTCGCCGTGCTGTGAAGGATTCCGAGGGACGATGGTCCACTCATCCCACGCTAGCGTTGCAATACGATCGAGCGCAGGAATATGAGATCGCCACCAGCAGGTCGGCAGGTTTTAAGAATCTCGGGTCTCTTTACAAATATCGGAAAGGAGCTGCGAGTAAATTGAGTAACGCATGCCCCTTACCTGCTATCGGTTTCATGAGCTGACAGGCCTGCAGGACATCTCGATGAACACTCCCGAAATATTGTCATGGGCCATAAGAGAAGTGGTACCTTCGCCTACTACGTGCAGGTCCAGGATGACACCCAATCAGCCTTTATGGAGACTCCCGCACGAGATGCTTTAATTAAGCTCGCTACCAATTCAAGTTTGACTCGCGATGCGTCCGCGCCGCAAGATCTCAGTGATCAGCGAAAGCAAGAGCTTGAGAAGGACCCAGCGCTCATTAGTCTGAAGGGCAAGCGCGACATGCTTCGGGCTGAGTTGATCGCACTACACCACCAGTTGCGCAATGGTCGCGGCACGGATCTATACAAGGAGTTCCAAAGGGCTAGCAATAAAGTCAGATCAGAAAGAAAGAAACTGTACAGGGCCGCTAAGAACCAGGAGCACACTGATTTTTTTGAGAATGTTGGAAATCACATTATTGAGCAAAATTACCAGGGTAGCCCGATAAGATTTGAGCCAGACGTCTCCCATGTTGTGCCGGAAAGAAAGGCTCTTGCGGACCTTGAGTTTAAGAACAGAGATGTGGACAAGATCAACGACGCAGAACTGGTGGAGGACCGGATCCGTTCCCTGGAGTTGCGCCTGGCTCTCCATAATCTCGACGTACCAAGAGCACTGCAGAGAAGAGTTCGTTTCGATGGACCTTCAGTTGACGTGATCGCCGAGAACCCTGCTTCGCTAAAGAGTGAGACTGGACTTGAATGCCCTGTATGCCTTGGTCGCGCCGACATCCATCCTAGGGCCAAAAAGTACACATATGCTCGCAAAGATACACTGCAGAGGCACTTTGCGACCCACAAGCTGCGGCAAAGATTTCCAGATGGCCGAAAATGCGACTACCCTGGTTGTGACATGGTTCTATACACTCTTCCCAAGTACAAACTTCACCAGGCTAATGCGCACAATATCATTTTGTGATATGTATATAGACTTCTGTCAGAGAAACTCATGATATAGTCGCTCGTCAACAGGCAGAATTTTGACTTGACAATCTTGATCGAATTCTATAGTGCCTATCAGCAGCTGGGAGATGACGGTTGCTAGCACGTGAGAATTACAACCCACCACCACAGTAGGTGCAACTGCATGAAAGCAACGACGGCGCGTTAATTGTTTAGGAGTCAAGCAAGAGAGCAAGGCATGCAGCATCAGTCACCGAAGTGGACGTCTCTAACCATCTCTTCAGGTAGATTGCATTATCCAACATATGCCTGGGGACAGCAATGACCTCTACGAAGATCATTCACGTTGCAGACAGCCAGCATTTTAACTAGGTAACTCGATTGGATCTCGTTATGAGAAGGCAAAGCTCCCCTTCGTCAGATGCTTTTACGCCTGCACATTCACCGCTGTACAGCAGACGTGCACAGCTGTCGCGAGGTTTATGAGGGTTTGCTTATGATCAATGACGAGGCTCTACGATCGAGAAAAGTAGTAGCTGCAAAGAATGACCCACCATTATCATTTGTGAAGAAATACGTTTCTAGAAGGAAACAATGTCGTCTTAAAGGAGAATCAACCACTGTCCCATGTGCCCATCCATAGCTGAGCTGAGGGAATGCCAACGTATTGAAATTTATCATGTGGAATTCCGTTCCTTTGCTTGGAGAGTATTCTCACTTTCAGAGCTACTTCGTTCATTGCTTGTCCGCAACTGTATCAATGTGCCCGTAAACCTCGTGGTACGTAGCGCTAGATGATACAAATATTGTTAAAGGAAGGGAACAAAGGTCCTCACCCCCAGACAGGTCTGCTAAAACGAAACAATAAGAATGAAAGTAGCGGCGTAAGGATTAGGGAAGTTTCGTAATGATCTACAATAACACCATCATAGAAAATAGAGCGAATAAGCTTGCACCAAGGGGAGCCGCTATTGACCAATTTCCTTCTGAAGTGGAATCAGGCGTTGAGATCGAACGTCTAATAGACGATGGGTCGGTCGTTCCAGTGCAACTGGCCGTTTCGGTTACGGTTATCACCCTCACTGGGCTCACAATTAAAGGAAGGTGAGTAGAACTCGAGGCAAAGATGTCCTCAGAACGAGGGTGGGGAACCGAAGAAGAAACAGAAGCAGCAGAAGAAGACGAGGCAGT
>JAABUG020093448.1:24954-53246 GCA_011319215.2 Scortechinia acanthostroma
AGTAGAGGCAGTAGTAGAGGCAGTAGTAGAGGCAGTAGTAGAGGCAGTAGTAGAGGCAGTAGTAGAGGCAGTAGTAGAGGCAGTAGTAGTAGTAGAAGCAGTAGTAGAAGCAGTAGTAGAAGCAGTAGTAGAAGCAGTAGTAGAAGCAGTAGTAGAAGCAGTAGTAGAGGCAGTAGTAGAGGCAGTCGTAGAGGCAGTAGTAGAGGCAGTAGTAGTAGTAGAAGCAGTAGTAGAAGCAGAGGGGAAAGCACCAGAAGCAGTGAGAGAACTAGAAGCAGCAAGGAATAGGCTCGAGGATCCCGCAACACGCCCTGGAACTAGACTAGACACTGGGCTGGAAATTGGGTCACTGGTGCTCCTCCGCGCATTTTGGAGAAAGGCATCCATTCTGTCACCTGGGTTGAGCGCAAAGACCATTCCAGCATGACAGTGAGATGATGGTTGGCTCTGTTTGCAAAAGAACCATTGCGGATCAAGAGAGTTGACAGTCAGAGTTATAACAAGATTGTTCCTGTCCCCAGGATTGAATTGGTTGAATCCAGTATCAAATTCCCCGATGGAATAACATGGCTCCGCGAGGCTTGACTGGGTCAAGGTATGATTCACATTGTGGAATCTGAACTTAACTTGATCGCCGATGTTCGCATTTAGTCTGTTCGGTAAAAACATCGGTGCATCATTAGATCCGACTGAAACATAGTGCACCACTCGATTTTCTGTTTCGCCAAGCTCGACCGTGACCTTGTTGTCAAAGCTAAACATAAATGTGAGAAAGGAGTCTTGGCTTGGGATGGGAGACGCACTCAACGCTCATTGATAGTGCCCGTAGGGCAAAGGTTGCAGAGAAAAAGGTGTATACCAGCATTGTGCTGCGATGGTGTTGATTCTGCAATACTGAATTTGGGAGTATCAAACAACTGGGATTAAAACCGCCTTGTGCATCCACCTTTTATAACCAGTAATATAGAGGCCATATTTCCCCAGTGCCACGATTGAGCCGCATAGTCCTAGGCACCGGAAGTAGTTGACGAACGTTCTTGCCCATAGTTTGTGATGGCGCGTCGAAACTGTGGCTCCCGCTTTCAGTGGGACAGCAGGAAATAATCATTGTTTATTGTGGTTGTATGGTGGTAAACCAGAGAAATAAGTTATCCAATCTTAGTTGAGCAGATCGATGACTAATCTGTCTACCGCAGTAACTAACTAACTATCAGTTACTCCAAGGAAAAAGTAGACATTATCAGTTCACCGCCTTCCAGACTATCACTCCCTCCACGCCGGCTTGGCTGACACGCACGAGTCAAAGTGGAATAGCAACAGTAGGAAGCCGCAAGAACTTCGTTCACTCCGCCTCAGCGGGTGTACTGACCTACGCTCACTGGCCAATGGCTATCTTGATGACTTCTTCCGACTCAGGTGCTCAACAAGAGCCACCTACCCCTGAGCGGGCCAGGAGTGTTGACTTCACCGCTCGTCATCCAGACCTCAGCTTGGGCTCGCTCAAAAGTGCCGATATCTTTGTGCCTGGATTTATGACTGTACTGGATAATTATCGAACTGTACTGCAGCAGGGAGGCAGTATTGCGCTTGGCCGTGGGGAGACTTTGGCTAGCGTCCGCTTGGACAGAAGCCTCTCAGGTCTTTTCTCGACAGAAGCACCGGAGGTGATACAAGGCCCGGCGATCACCTGGACAGCACTCGTTCTTTCTGCTGGACCTCACTTTGACGGAGAATCGCGGTTCAAAGTAGGAGAAAGCCTCGTCGAGGTCGTGGGCGATGACCTGGAGCTTATTCGCTCTGGTCGGCCTCGGCGATTCCTGTCTCCTTGGCCAGACAGAGACGATTGCGAAGCAGAACTGAGAGCGACTGAGATGACTTTACATGAACTACTTGACACCAAGCAGCTAATCCGTGAAGGTGAGAACGTAGAACTCCACATGATATTAAATACTAACCTGCTTTGGTCTAGTTCTTGAGAAATCCGCGTTCCTTGAGAACGAATTGAGGAGTCGCCAGCGCCTAATAGACCAACTTCGTTCAGGCGAGCAGCGCCCTACGCCTACCACAGCTGATGCTGGCAGTGCAACAGTCCACAGTAAAGCTTCGTCTGATTGTTCTTCTCACGAAGCCGTCACGGTCACCGCCGTCAATGCAGTTTCCGAAGCTAACTCGACAGGCACGGTAAATGATCTCTCTAGCCCAGGTGAGGCCAGAAGTCAAAGCTCCGTACACCGGGGCAGTCCATGTATTCCAAATGCAGCCATGACACCAGAGACTGTGCAAGCAGGACGCCCGCATCTGGACTTCATTTTGAACCTCCACGAGTAAGTCAGTTGCCGAGAGTCAAAGAACCTATCTCGACGTCTTCTCACCATGTTGGGACAGTATTCTCAATGATCCGAGCAGCAATGCTGGGATGCATTGGTCAAAGGATGGCCGTTCGTTTTTCCTCGCAGAAGAAAGCAAATTTCCCCATCATTTGCTTTCACGCCTTTCCGTCGCCTCTTATTCCTCTCTCATCCGACGATTGTACTACTACGGATTCCACAAATTCCGGGGAGCATATTATCATGAGCGCTTCATACGAGGACAGCCTTGCTCCCTACGCCCCGGCGGGGCTAGGAGTCACAATTATCTACACTCGCCCAAAAGTGCAGGTCGGCCACGTGTCAAATATATCAGACGTCGTCAATGAGAGAAGGTTGATATTTAAACTTTCTGAAGCCATCTTCACTTTGCCATAGCTTTAGTCTAACCGCGTATTTATAAGAGACAAGGACTCAAACCCCAACGATGTCCCATAATAATTGGAAGAATTCCAGTATAATGATAGAGATCGTTATGGGAAGTCACCAGCTTGAGATATCGTTCAAAATTTAATGCTCCATTCTCCCTCAGTACTTGCGTTTTCTCAAGGATTAGGACATGTCAGGACAACAAATGCGAGGGCATAAAATGGAGTTTTCCAAAGACTTGCACTGCCTGAGCTTGAACCCACTCTTTCTATCTCGAGGACTGTAGAGGACGAGACTATCTGGGCTCGCAGTTTGACGTCAAAATGAGGAAGTCATCGTTGGTTCTTGTTCGCGGATGTGAGAACGCCTGCTCATTATCAGTTCATCATTAACATCATCAATTCAAGGATTCTTGCCTGTCTCATAGCAGGTACGTAATCATGTGACTTGTAAATCCATTGGCGGTTCATACTGTCACTCAAGACCACCACCGCTGCCATATTAAACTCGTTACACAGTTGGCGAAGTTTGCGGAAGACTGTTCGGCGCCGCCGACCTTCAGATGACTTCGACGCTTGAGGTTCCATGATGAAGAAGATCAGTGCTCCTGTGCAATATTTTAGACTAACGAGAAAGCGAAGATGAGCCGAAGAGAGAAGTATAGTGGGAGCAAAACCTCACTTTATATGTTATTTAGTTGTCATGCTGACGCCCACGAATACCTAAGAATGGAAAATGATGCTAATCTCGTAAGTGCTTCAGAAACATCTTTGAAATAGTACTCCAATCGCCCGCGGAGTCAGCGCCAGTAATGTCCCTTGGATTGCGGGACCGAGCCAGAAATCGTGATAGAGCCGCCCACGAGACCCGAAAATAGATGCTTCCCCACCGACTTAGAAAAACGAAGCCCTCGGTTTTGATTTGGGCCCACGGTATTTATCCATGAATGCCGTTGACTAGAAGAGCAAATGAAATAAAGACGGACCAATCCAACTAGATGCCTGTGCAATTTGTCTTTTCTTCCTATTTTGCGTCTTAAGCAGATCCATTCATAGCACTCATTACCACAGGCAGCGCGGGCTGATGTGTAGAGCAAAGCAGTTATTTACAACCAGTTGTAGATTTGTTAAGCAATTCGATAGGCTACACATCTGATATGTCTTAGGCAGGTGCGTGTTGGAGGTGCTTATTGGTCCGGATTTGACGCCCCTGTTCCCCGATTAGCGCGTGGAACGGCTCGTGGCACGGCGCCACAGGAAAGGGGGGTTGCAGCCATACCCTACTCACTCCTTGCGCCACATCAACGCTCGGATGGACGATCATAAATGAACAAAGGCTAAGTGATGGTAAGCCTTAGCCAATGTATTGCTTCTTAGCTATCACTTAGTGCTTCACAAGTTGACGGATACCCACTTCAACGCCGAAGTTCCCCAAACATATTTGTCGGCCATTTTATAGCTTTCTCCGGGTACATGGGAGGGCTTGTCTTTGAAGCCTTTGAGTTCCATGATATCTCTGCTTCTCAATTTTGGAAGTGAGATACTCCTATACTTTCTGGCGACATGTGGCGGTACTATGGGCTTCATCCTACGCCACCCCAGATTGGGGTAGTGCACAGGGCCAATTACGTATGTGTTCCTTCTGCTACGTATACATTTCTTATTACGACTAGTGTTTTCCAAAAGCCTGGTTCTAAGCAGGGAAGACTTTTCGAAATCAACTCGGTCCGAACGCAAGGCGAGGTGGAAAGGACTGAACCTCCAGAAGAATAGTATAGAAGCGGAAGCTCGCAGTATTAGTGAACAGCGAGCACGGATTGACCAGAACCAGAACAAGGCAAGGCACACTAGGTACACAATAAATGATACGCCAACAGGGGACTCTTCCGAGACAAACGAAGGATTACTGGTTATCTACGACTTCATAAGCGCCCAAACCGCTTGCGAATCAGCACGCAGTGCTTCTGAACAGCGCATTCAGCGAGCGACTGCCTAAGGATTGCTTAACAGACACAGTGTGCCCTCCGAGGATAAGGCTAACGAAGTTAACGACGACCAGAGCTGCAAACGTCGGAGGGGAGGAAACAGATCAAAAAAACGGAAACATACGCTATGTGAAGCCAGGGTAATTTTGTTGGAGGGGTTGATTCCAATGCTCCGAAGAAGAGTTCCAGTCATTATTGTCAGTATTGTTCTCGTTTGGCCATGAATGGTGAAGAAAGCCGTAAGGAGTGGTATGTGCATAAGATGCTTGCCTTAACGGAAGCGTCGGCTGCGACGAACTCGGAATTAGGGCTGTAGAATACACCGGGTCAAAGCCGATATTTTGGGCCATGAGAGAGAAGTGGCAGGAGCAGCAGGAGTGGTATGAATATAGCATAGGTTGCATTGAGTGGTGACAGTGCATTGTGTGTTGTGGAGATGGATTGTTAAGGTATGGCCTTGATAGAAGGCACAGAACTAATTGCTGTTCGACCAGGTGGCCGCCGGTTGGATTTGTAATGCTACAAGGTGGAAGATAGTCAGCTTAATCAATTTAAGGGCGAGAAGAGCAGACTTGCCTGAACGGGACTCTGTAGCTGATTGATTGACTCACGGGGTACGGCGTCTGATACTGGCTTCCGCAAGTCCACATTGGATTGGCCGGTGCGTTTGAGGCAGAAGTCAAGGAGGTTGGTGTGTCCGAGCACGCAGATGACTCTGGAGAAGGGCCAGCCAGAGAGATCACTTCGATCGGATCTTCTAGGCTTCTCGCTAGGGTCGGTCCTTGTTCTTCGTCGCACCTGAAGGTAGAAGCTTCGCTCGGGCTGTGATTCAGCTCCTCGTCACATTCCCTGGTTGTAAGATCTGAAATTGTTAGTACAAATATCGGGGTCTTTATACTCGGTACACACCGTGTTCGCGTTGCTTCTCAGCTTGCTCTTCCCTCCCCCGGAGTTCAATGACCTCTTCTAGGGTCTTCAGCGTCTCTTTACCAGATGTGCCAGGCGGGTTGTCTGTCAACTGAGCGCATGTGATTTTTCCTTTTCCAGACATGCGGAGAATATGGGTCAAGAGGATGACCAGCTCTGTGAAACATTAGCTAGGTCAGCTGGAAATAGATACCAGTAACCCACCCTCTTTCCGGATATGGTGCGGCGAACAGTGTCGGACGTTATTTGGCCACCAGTCTGGCTTCGCTTCGTCACCCCCTTTGTAAGGGTGCGTGGACTGTTTCCTTGGCTCAGTAAGTTCAACCCAAGCCTGGGCAAGCCGGCGGCAATCATCTCGGGGGATGCGACTGAAGGCTTTTTGGTGACGCCGTATTAAGTGCTGAGTATTGGTCCAGTCAGGTATGGGGTCTCCTCCGTCCGCAAGAGACTCCTGCTTGGCAGAGTCGTTAATAGAGGCCCTGTAGCGTTTGGCCGGACGGTCAGAAGGCAATTGGGTGGGTTGGGTGGGTTGGCCTGAGGGGTTTGGTAATAAAGCCTGGAGCCTTTCACGCAAATCTTGAGTGAACCAGCCGCGAGTGTCCTTGAATAAGTCAGACCCCTCCATTAGCTGACACTGAATCAGAAGTGCAGTGAGGAGCTGGAAGCTTCTTACCGTTTTTCCCCATTCACCGAAGTCATTTTTATGGGACAACCTCTTAGTGTATTTTCGGACCATAGTGGACGAGTTACCTGCGGCCATAGCGCGAATTGTCTCTGGTGTTCTATGAGGATAACTCGCGCGAGACCTCCCTGGAAAGAAGTCAGATGAGATGGAAGAAAGAGCATAGACGAAGGAAGCTGGAGATGAAGTGCTCCCGTAGGTGCAACCAAAAGAAGATAGGAATTGCGAATGGCAACATTTGCCCTGGTGGTCCGATAATAAAAACGTGGGGATAGAAGCGGACGAAAGTCTAAATAACTGCAGTGATTGTTATGCTTTGCGCCTTTTTCTGCTCCCCATAAACCCCACCCTTGTCAGGCTGCTGCAAACCCCTGATACGAATTGCTTGCTGGCGCAAAGGAGAGTACCTATGGTGCACGCATGAGACGCTGCAGACAGGGAAGTCATGCAGGGGCTCCTATGGGGTATCATATCTCTCAGTGGTCTTTTAGTGCGAATAAAAGGTACGATACATGAGTGCTCTGTCACACTTCCTACACCTAATGCGATACAAATTGCATGAACGCTGATAACTAAGAGAAGTCTATCCTCCTTCCTAGCAAGAGAGTTGGACGATCTCTTTCTCTGAAGCACATGAAAGTAGGCAACTGCGCTCTTCCCTCAGCCATAACAAAGTACCGAACGCCACCGTTAAAAAAGTTGAGCACTATTTTAATGGTAACTAGTCCTAATACAGAGGCCCTTGTTTCTGATACGTTCATAATCCCACTCTTGCATATACAAGCACTCAGAACAAGACTCGTTGTGACAAATATGACAGATCAGGCCGACTGGTACTTTCTTCCTGCACCTACAACAGGGGCGTCTGAGGCGCAAGCCATGTGACTTGTTTTCCCAACCAGCTTTCGGTGCATCTCGGGATTTTCTGCAAACTGGGTACTCAGACTGCTCCTTCTTCGGCGGCCACTTTCAGAATTGAGGGAGTCCATCGCGTCATCCCTCCGCTAGTGAAGTCACTCGAGCTCAACAATCATCATATTCATACACGCTCGATACTCAAACCCTTTGTTGCCGGATCTCTGGTTTGATTCCCTTTGGTCTATCTTCATAACAGTTCCATTGTTCAAGGAAAAGCACGAAAGCACACGCGCACGGACGCACACATAGAAAAAAAAAAGGAAGGAGAAAAAGAAGGGGATAAGCAAGGACATCCCAACTACCAATCAATCCGCCATCGATCTAAATGAGCAGTGCTATGAGTAGTCATATACAAAAGAGCCTACGAGGACGGAAGCCATATAAGTCCGATCCGATGTGATTTCGGTGATCCGAAGAGGGTGGTGTGAAGAGTAATAGCACTTGGATCTCGAGATTGTCCCCTTTCCAAATGCATACCTCCACCTAGTCAAGTCTGTTGTAAAACAAGCCACCATCAAAGGTGTGATTTCGCTGGCTCTAGTCATTTGACAGGTCTCCACCATGAACACCGACGATGAAGGTTGGATGCTTCAAACTGATCGCGGATTCTCGAAGTTAACAAGGTCAAAAGCTTTCCAGGCTTGCCCGCGTTCGCGAAAATCAACGCAAAAAGTCGTGCTAGGATGCAGCCCAGTGACATTGGAGCGTATTTGCGCGTGGAGGATAATTCTAATATAGCTCGGGAAAATGCAATCCCTACTCTACAAGTCTCTGAAGAAGCTGCCAAGTTGCCGTACCAAGAGAGTGGGCGCAATCCTTGTTCACTTCGACGTGGGCCTCAGAACAGTGCTTCATTTGCAGGACCAGCGAAGCACAGTAGTTGGCAGTGCCTGTCAGCAGTTCTTATGCATCGTCAAAAAGTAAGCCTCCATCTCCCGAACGTCCTGGAGACTCAGAAGAACCTGGTGCTACCTCTCAGCAATTCTGCGACCCTGGCCGGGGGGGCATTCAGGAGGGACGCGATTCCCCACCCTTATCAACAGATCAGTCCTTCTGTGGCTGTCAGCCGATTGATGGAGATTCAGATCATTGGCCTCTCAATGACGCAGTCTCAAATAGCACACTATGCGTAGTTGCGGAGCAGCTGGTCAATCAATATAATATTCGCGGCGTCGATATCGCTGAGATTCAGAGGAAGCTAGGTCGGGGCTTCTCCAGGGGATTGAGTCCTTGTCAGGATCAACATGAACGTAACTGCGGACCAAGTAGCTGACTTAATGTTTAAAAAACAGAAGTATTCTAATCCCTCGAACAACCGGAAATCAAAACTTCGTATGAATTTTTTTGCCTTTTAGTGTTCATACGAAGATTGGCGATGCGCAACACTAGAGCTACTCGTTGTACCTCTTCGTTGGCTCCCTTGGGCCTATCTCCATAACAGCTGCACTGTCCAAGTAAAGCACTAAAACACTCGCGCACACATACACACAGATAACAAAAAGAGAAAAGAAGAAGGAAAGAAAGAACGAAAGAAGCAAGAGCTTCCCAATCGCAACCCCAGTTGGTTTTTGATGCGTTGAACGTCGTCCTCTAGGATACGTAGTCCCCGCTGCATTTGGGACCGATTCCATAAGGCCTCCAGTTCCATTCGGTATTCCTGGAAAGCGTCGGATGCCGGCTTGAATTGAGTATCTGCCACTCGCGATGGCCTGAGTTCAACACGATCAACGTCAGCCGCTAATCATCTGTGATCGGACCCGCGTCCAACATGGTTGCTGGCATTTGGCTCTTCGTAAGCGACCTACGAACCACGATGGCCTATGGAAAGTGGCAATGAGTACTAACCCCTTCGTTAGGCACGGACTCAGGGCCACTCAGAGTGAATTGGAACTGTTTCGGATCTTGAAGGCTGTTCCAAATTGATTCAAGCGCAGTCTCAAGGCGTTCCCTATCAAGCGGATCGTCACGAAAGAGATCTGACATATTCAGATCACTTTCCATGATTTCGAGTTCGCCGGGCGTTAGGGATGTCAAGTCATCGGGGAAATCACGTTCAAAGGGGAGCACCGCGACACTTATACCGAGCAGAGTCATATTGAACCTCCATCCAAGCTGTGGTCCTTCTTGAGGTCTATCTCCCAGGACAAACTCATCAATTGCGTCCTTTGAAATCTGCTGAAGCCTCCACAATAACCATCGCAATTTGTCTCGTGCATCCCTCTGGGTTAACCTCCCTTCGTGGACTTTGGTAACTGCTCTGCAGAGGATATCCCATGTCCCGATATTCTCTCGATCCCAAGTCCTTTTTTTAAGGTCCCCGTACAGTTCAGTCCCAATTCTTGGTTGCCACTCGACTTCCGGACGACGAAGGATATCACGTATCTGGTTCGGATTATGAAGTTTGTATGGCACGTCGTAGGTCGTGAGAAGGTAGCCGATGATAAGAAGTAATTGTTCGAATCTTAGGCGCGACCCTGGAACTGACTGATGGACTAGGGCTCTTGCTGAGGACATCATCATATTTCAAGATGTGCTACACTGCAGCTGACTGTGTCTAACTGAAATTTTAGGCTGCTGAGGAGATTCACTGGGACTCGATGATGTCTGAACCAGAGTCGGTGGTCAAGCGGAGAAGACAGAAGGAAAAAGAGATTTTGCTCTGCGTCACAGGTCGAATATAGTTTTGCTTCTGACACGGGTTTATAACACTTATGCCGTACAGCAATTATAGCACACCGTAGTCTCCTTTTCCAACATGACTTCCTCTTCGGGAGCGGTTGGTGTATTGGAAGGTAGGAAGTTTCTCCACGCCCTTGGCTACTCCACTGGTATAGCAGGGAATATTCTTGTTCAGCAATGCGATTGCAGTACATGATGCATAGAAGACCTAGGCGCAATATTAGATTTTACTTACAGTAAGTGGTCTTGGTAATTTTGGTTGCTGGCAGCCAGCCAAACATTGACCGAATAGTTCGGACTTGGGATTCTGTTCCCCTGTACCCTCGGGCCCCGTCCGTTTATTTTAAATTTTAATCTTTTCTAAAGAAATGCTCTTTCGGTTTTCATTACTAGATTTAATTCCCTACACTAGGATTTTTACTCCGTGTAGTCGCCTGGTTATGACCAAAACAGGCCAATGCGGGAGAAAAGAAGTGCTTATGATCAATGAATATGGAGAGTGTGAAACCTCTACAGGGAAAAGAAGGCAGTGATCTCTTCTAAGTTGCTATGCTAGATACAAGAATATGTTCTCTTTAGCATTGAGAGTAGTGACAGCACTATTGGTCAACCTCTTCAAGAACACCGGAGGACTGTCTGAAAGTCCCTCCCCTTGACAAGCTTTCAAAAAGCTCGCTGATTGGACCTTCAATGGTCAATGGTTCGTAGTGTAGAGACACTGTTATCGTCCCTTCCCTGATGACTTTGTCACCATCATAGATTGGTGGTAGGAAATGTTCAAGTATCCCCGACTTAATATCTCCAGAGACCCAGACATGTACTCGTTTTTGTAAATATATGGCGATGCGTGTGAGTTGACCATCTAGGGTGTCCTGCCATTCCTCATCGGCAATAAGGAAAACAAGTATTTGTCGGATTAGCTTGCCAACTGTTCCTTTCAGCGTCTCTTCCCGAGACATCTTCATCAACACGATATAGAATTGACCGTAAGAGAGTTGCTTCCAACAATCTGGAAAAAGACGCCGGGCTTCATTTTGGATAGCTGGATGTTCCGGATACAAGCCGTAGGTTGGAACTTCTTTAAATGACCTTTTGGTAAACAACGTGTCTAGTCTCTGGTCAGCCAGTGTGCTGTTTTAATGCGTCTTGCTTACTTACTGATCGAGTAGTCGTTCGCAAGGTAAAGATGTCCAGACTGAGAAAGCTCAGACTCAATACTTGCAATGGAAGGAGACGCCATCGGGAAGACTGTTCGAGCTCCAAGGAGCTACAATTTTGCCTCGTCTCTAGAAGCTATACGTCGTTGGATAAACTCCGTTCACGTACTGCTCGTCCTTGAGGAAAGTGAGGGGGGGCGTGGATCCAAGTTAAACGCCATTGTGTATTGGCAGCTGAAAAATATAGTCCCTGTTTTCTGTTTCCTTCCTTCTATTCCCCTCACCCCTTGTCTGACACTTGGGTCTTTCTACAAACTTTCCTTGATGCATGACCGGATGGCTGTGGCGCTTCAACGAACACAATTACTGCATCAGTCTAAATGACGCTATGCTGAGGCTTAGTAGGAGAAATTAAATCCCTCAGGCGCTAATACACCCTGAGTTAGCTTCGTGACAGGCTTGTGAAGGAGAAAGCATACGCTACGCCAAGGTATGTTCTGCACAATGGAACAGTGCCCTAACTAGGTATAGCTACTTCAAGACCTTGGGGAGAAGCGTCTCATCGGATCGGCTAAGACCGTCCTCTATCATACTGTGGTCGTATAGTTACAGCTTTGTTACGATGCTGTACAACTGACGTCAATGCTAAGAAGGAGCCAATTATGGAAAGTATGAATCAAAGTCCTGCATGGCTGATAAAGTTATTGGAGCATAATGTGCTATGACTCTTTTATGCAGCTGCCTCCGAGAAGTAATCCAAGGTCCAGTGTCTAGAGGTGTCATCAAAAAAGCTTCACTGACTTAGTTACCAGAGAATAGAATAGATTAGGAATTTTCAATCTACCAACGTGTGACTCCCCAACCTGCTTGTCCAATCTTCCGAACCCGTAGTAACTCTGCTTCCAGCTGCTCTGTACGGAGGTCTTTATTTGGAAAAATCCCCACCTGGCGCAGCTTCGTCGAAAGTAGCTCCTCCAATTGTCTCTCAACAAAGCCGATCTGCTCACATATAACTTCAAGAGGACTATCTAAATGGTCAAAGCGACGTGGCAAGTTCCCCCGAGGTAATAAACCGCCATAGCGGAGAAACTTTATTACTCGAGATTCCAAACGGCTGAGGAGTTGCTCCCTTGTCAAACGCTTCAGACGATATTTCTTACCCGCCTTTCGGTTAGACTCACGTCTGCGTTGATTGGTATCTGGATTGTAGTGTATGCTTGGAGAGTCATTAGTGAAGTGTTCCACCATTGGATCAGCGAACTTACGGGCTCCAGAAACCGGCGTCGAGAGCAGGCAGAGGGCATTTGATAGTGTGGTTAGTAGCGTCATCGCCTTCTCCTTTTTTCATGGTTTGGTTCACTACTAGAACTTTTCCATATTGTGCAAATTGCGGCACTGCGGCAGACACAGGTCCTCCAGACAGCTCTTCTGTAGGGATGGATGTTATGCTTCCGATACATAAAGCAGAAAAGAATGCGCATATACTTACTCATTTTTGTTTTATTAGGCCTTTATTCAGGCTTGGCTTGCTTTCTCGAACTCTTAACCAGTGCTATGAAGTAGTAGGCGCATAAGACAATAAAGATAAATGGGAACCACACTAGATAGAGAGCGGAGGCTATGTAAAGGGCCTCTTCGAACCACATTGCCAGCCAGTAATGTGCTTCATGGTCCGCTATCACGCTCCTATATATGCCTCAATGTCGTAGGATACAGTGCTTGTCTATTCGCAAATTTTTGCATCAATGCTACGCCTTGGAAGGTAAATGAAAATAGTATAAAACTAAAAGACTAAAATGAAAATGAGCTTTCCAATCATGTCCAATAATTCCTTCCCATACCTGTCCCAGAGCTTTTCAAGTACATTTCAGATAAAACTTGACTACATCCATGCTGTCTCCTTTTGCAAAATCAGTTAATAAAAGTAAATCACTTATACTTCTCAGTCGTCAGAAAAAATAAACCACTCCTTTCTGATGATATTGTAACGACTCTTGAGTTTATCCCACACCTCTTTTGGTATACGGTCCAAAACAGCGTCGAGTTTGATTTGAAGTAACTCCCGGTCCTTACGGGCCAAATGAGGTGCGCGAATAAATTGCGGGCAGGATATGAAACGGATGAGATGGATCTTTTTGATGGGACGCTGGAAACGAGATGTAAACACCATACGATATTGGCCCCCTTTGGTTGTAATGCCGCAGTAGTCTATGAAGAAAGATATTCCAAACTTCATCTCGGCTGCAACAACATCGAGGATTGGTTGCCCTGCGTGTAGACCTGCTAAGCTAGGCTTGGATGGCGCGATATCTTCCATCTTTCCAGAGTCTGATTGGATCATCGGCGGGACGTTGTGGTATTTTGAAATAATTTCATTGGTAGCCTGGAGAGCTGTCGGTTGTTCGCTACCTGATGCGGGCGAGGAAGCTCTCCAGGACCCAAGCAGGCCTGTGAAGCAGAACATGTTTGCCCAGGCAAAGGTTACTGAAGAAGAGAGAATGCTGAAAGGATGAACTGGTCTGTGCCAGATTGCGGTGAACAGTCCAGATAAGGCTGGCACTTATAGACGAAGCCATGGTCCTTGATGCGTGGATAATGAGATTGGAATCGGATTTCGATAGTGAAGGTGAAGCGCAGAGGAAGGGTAGGAACTTGGACGTCCCACCCTTGAATCGTTTCGAACTGGCTCAAGCAACATCTTGTGCGCGGCGCCTGAACTACTCAATTCCTGAAGTGGTGTTCTGGGTGCACAATACTAATTACAGACCTTGGAAAAATCTTCATATTCAAGCTCTTTGGAGCCAGCTGGAGCGATATAGCACACTTTGCAAACGTTTGGGAATGAGTCCCCGGGTGGCCATGAGCACTCATCGATCAGCCCCCTCAAGTCCAGGACCGACGATGCAGTCGAAGGTCCAGCCTCTGAGCCTCCGCTAAGATCCCCTGACGTCGGTCGGTTACTTGCATTTCGTGCATACACATCGTACTAGGCCTTGCAGCAAAATTAACGCTTCTATGCAGACACTAGGGGAACGTAGCCGGGATTTGTCGCTAGCTAGACCAATTTCCGTTCTCTACATCTTCATGAACTGAAGCATATGCTTTTGCCTGGTTGGACTAGACCGATGGATTACCGTTTCTGTAGTTACCATTATTTGGAGTACATTATTTTGGGTACCATGTATTCGCAATACCGGCGTGACCTATTGGTGGACTGAGCAGAGTCCAGGTCAATCAGCTTGATGTGATCTTCACCATCAATGTAGAGTGCTTTAACTTACTAACTCCTTCGAGGAGGCATCTAGCCGATGACACTAGTGCGGCCATCAGTGGCTTTGTCCGTCTTAGGTGGCTGACGAATCGCTGTTGCAACCTCTTCCGTCTGCAGGGCACTAACAAAGCAAAGTAGTTGTTTACCAAAAGAGGTGTACGGCTGATTCGGAAGGATCAGCTGATGAGGTTGGAAAGAGACCAAATCTGCAGCAACTGGTGGGTAATTCACCTTCTGATCACACCCACCAACAAATGGCCCGTTCAGAGATCCGCATTGGTTCTCGCGATATTGTGGCGTGCATGGCTGAATTGCGTCAGCGCTCGAGTCTTCTGCCCGAGCACAGATTAACCACCAGGCAGAAGAGGGGAACAGGGATGGTCAATGTGTGCCCGGGCACACATTGACCATCCCTGTTCCCCTCTTCTGACCCCTCTTCCGTAAGCGTGACTGCCAGTCAACAACGACTATTACGGCAATCGCAGTTTCTCCTTAACTCCTTAACTCCTTTGACTCCCATCTTCGATGACAATGGCCGGCGAGGAAGGGTCGATAGTCAGTTTAAAGCAAGCCATCTCCTCCAAGATTTTAGAGCTAGAGTCACTTACTCGCGCTGCGGGAGATGCTGTGAGTTCTCCTCACCCTTAGCTCTTTACTCCACTGATTATTTCTCGATATAGGTAGTTAGTGATCATTTAAAGCACATTTCGCAATCGGAAGACCAGCTTTTATCTCTTCACCGGGCCCTCGTCAAAAAGCTCAGGAGACCCTCTAAGGCTGATGCCCTAATTTCCGACAGACAAGCCTGGTTTTCGAACTTCATTTCTCACAATAAATCGAAACTTTCTAGCAATCAAGTTCAAACCCTCGCTTCCATCACAAAAAATTGGGCTCTGAGTTCTGGTGATATTGGATGCCTCAAGGTTTGCGCAGAATTGTGGGCTAGATGCCCTTATTTGTTTTGCGATGGAGGAACGCCAGACAAAGATGTTATTCGACGATGCTACAATGACTTAGAACGTATTGAGGATCTTGACTCCACAAGGCGCAAGGTGTTGCTTGTGACGTTAGCTCGACAGGTTCATACGAGACAGGAACAGCTTGCTTCTACACAAAAAGGGCGAAAACGTTGCAGGAAATACCAGAGTGATCATGATAGTCGAAGTCCAACTCTTCTTACTTCCGCACTATACGACATCTGTTGTCAGCTATGGGACGACCCAGAGGACTATCGAGATACGAGGAAGGGAAAGCTCTTGCGCTACTCATTGTCTGGATGGAAGTGGGACAGATTGAGTCATGGGGAGCTGATACTTTCATTGACCCAGATAGCGGCAAAAAGGTTCTTGAACCCGATCCTCCACGATTCATAGACTAACTGGCTGTAGGTTCGAGCGTCGTAAGTGGAGCCATATCGAAGTCGAAGCGTTGAATGCTTACGTGGAAACATTGCCACAATTTGCGATACGAGCCGTTTTGCACAAAGCGTGGGTTGCAATCCTAGAGTACTATGAGGGGAAGTGGAGAGAAGAGGCTACGCCATCTCTGACAACCGAGCCGAGTCCTCAGGGAATCGAAGAATCTCACGTCAACGCCGGGTCATCGGCGCCACAAACACCAACGTCACTGGACGAACATAGACCTTTGGAACCGGCGGCAATTTCTGACAGTCAACCTGTATCTCGCCAGGATGATCGATGTGTACGAGCAGCCAGTCAATCATCGGAACTGTTCTTTCCCACCAGCGCCTCCATTGCTACGGATATTGCTCCTTTGTCGATCGACGAGATAATTGCGTCAGCCGAACCCCGGTTTTTTGTTCCCACGGATGCAGGTCACTCTGACAGTGACAGAGCCCATGTCAGTGCTGATCCTACGGCCATTCGTTTCGCTTCTTTCTCGATCGATGAGATAATTGCGTCACTCGAGCCCCGTTTTTTTGGCTCCACAGATACAGGTGACTCGGACAGTGACAGAGCCCATGTCACTGCTGACCCTGCGGCCGTTCGGTTCGCTTCTTTCTCGATCGATGAGATAATTGCATCAGCCGAGCCTCGGGTTTTTGGGCCCACGGATAGAGGTGGCCCGGACGGAGACAAAACCGAATATCCCATGGATAGCCGTTTCGCTCCTTCAGTAGACGAAATCAACCCTTCGTCCAGACCTCACAATATTGGACCAATACATACGGATGGTTATACCGAATATCCTCCTGTTACATCAGGATCGAATATGTCGAGCAATCTCACACTTGCTACGGTTAGCCAGTCTGTTGAAGCGGCATAGAAGCATAATAAATTCTTCAATATGACATTGGCCACCAGGTTGGCGTTAGTTACATTAACTTAGTATGTGCCTTTGTCATTGATGAATGACCTTTCCTTGTCGTTCGCCGTCAAGTCTCGGTGTCATTTTCGGGAAGTTTGGCTCTGGGAGGGGAAGCGAGGATGTAGTAAAGTGAGCCGGATATGATAGCCTGGTCTTCGAAGTAGAAGGGGTCTGATCCTGGAATGAGCGAGGGGCCGTTTAGAATTCGAGGTGTGCCTTCAATTATGGACACGGGTATTATATAGGCCGCTCTTTCCACGATTTTCGTATGTCCTGTTGTTTTCCAAGCCTGTAGTCCGAAGCCTTTCAATGAAGGGGGCAGTTCCGATGCATATTTGACTAATATAGGTTCGAGATTTTTGTCCGTGCAGATGGAAGTATGCTGGCCTCTTTCTCCCCACTGCGCCCTTGGGAGGAATTTCACAAGCTCATCCATCCTTTGTGCTCTATATCAATATAAAGTTGTCTTGAACTCGAATGACGTGAGGTATTGTGCCTGTTAATAAAAGCATTTAGCAGCGGAATTTAATGGGGTGCTGTCTTCTACATTCGCTTTCACGAAATCGACAGATATCTCGAGGCTCACTCACTCTGTCGTATACCTTAATTAAAGTACAATCTCCGGCTAGCCATATCTTCAGAAAAGGGAAAAAACAGAATGCTGGCTGCGCTGGACCTGCAATGAGGCATTGTTAGTGGGGTGGAGGGGCTTTTCGTGAGGTGCGTTGATGCCCGACAGTAGTACGTGGTTCCTGTCAGACCACTAGCGCACTTTTTCTCCATCATTTGGCAACAGCACTTGCAGAGGGCATCCTCCTGGACGGTCATCTGACGTTAGACGAGACATCCATATTATGCATAAGTTGTGTATCTGTGGTCAGTGTCTACGGGGATAGGCATCGACCACCAAACGTGCAACTTGAGTATTGACTGCAGCCACTCACATGGTTTTCATTTTCTGTTTGCCCTTTCATTCCATAAGTCCCCCTGCAAGCGCCCGGACATACCTGGCAGCACGCATGCACGGCAACGTCCGAGAAATATCCTTTGTGTCGGCTTGATCTGTCCCAGCCATACCCAGATATCCGTAAGCTGTTATTCTATCTCGGCAATTGCGGAAATGGGAACTTTATTACCACCTTCCCAAAGCAAACATCTGAAGGATGAGGGGAGGGCTTCTAGTCGCCCAATGAATCCGTTGGAACATGGCTCCGTCCCTCACGGCTTAGGCTCCTTCGCTTAATCATTACTAGATAGATTTCTGGTTCCGTCCTGGTATCATCCAATAGAAGATCCCGTGCTCCTTCGCAGAATCACCTGCTCACGTGATATTTAAGCTTTGTCAGGTGTGCATCACAACTTCTCTCCCCTTTTAGTTGGAGACTCTATTAGATCCCTGAAGCAGAGTTCAGGTACGCTGCTCTACCGTCTGATAAGGAAGGTAGGAGATGGGTTCCGAAAATGTAGGTTGCAGACTTGTACGAGGCGATCTAAAGATAGAAATTTCGTTCTTGACAGGCATTGTGATGGCCTTGCGACATGCTGGGGAAACATATCGCAAAGCCGATTTTGTCGAAGAGTACGGAAGTACGCCTGAGCATGCTGGGATTGGATCTGATGCCCAATCATTAATTTGCTACTCAGGCACACAGATGACGCATCTAGGACTAAAAGGAGACGAGCTCCCTACAGTTAGCAAGTATAGCTTCAAGACTTCTCCCATAAAGTAACGACTTATCACGCATTAACCAATGGCAGTCTGGGACTGCCCAAACTGCCACAAGCATTGCGACAGTCCAGGAGAGCTCGTCGAACACCTCCTTGATGACCATCTATATGAAGAATCGGGTTTGCCCTCGGAAAGCAAAGCGCATCAGATACGCTCAACAGTCGTTGAATCGAGTGAATCCGGTGATGAAATCCAATATGTCTGCCCTTTTCCGAATTGCACTCATACAAGGCAATATACATCGAAGTATAATCTACTACGGCACTATTTTGACCGTAAGTGACTCTCTCACAAAAGAAGCAACACATCTGATTTAGGCCTTGATCAGATTCGGCCTATCCGAAGGAAGCAAGACCTTGTTGTCCGAATTGCCACAAAAGCCACAAGACGTTAGGGTCTCTAACAAGGCACTGGGAGAAATCATGTAGGAAAAAGTTCGAAAGACATGGATATACGAAAGCTGAACGGCAGCGTTTGCTTCGAGAGCTGAACCAGGAGAAAAAAAGAATTGCGACGAACATGGATAGAGCGTTAAGGCGGACATTAAAGAAGGGCACACAGCACGCGCACACATCCGGAAACGACGAGAAGAGAGATTGCTGGGGAGTAAAGCCCAGAGAGAACCATAAGAATAATGACGCTTCAGTTGACGTGGGATTCGCGCTAGACCTCACTCAAGGTGCGACCAATGATCATGCCTCAGGTATGTTTACATTACAGATGCCCGAAAACACTAGTCTCCTGCGAACAGTCAATATCCTCCTTTCAGCTAACAACAACTCCTGCAGCTTATGATCTGGCCTCTGCACATCACGACGGGGTTGCAGCCCATGATGTGACGGTGATGAGAGGTGCTTGTTTAACTTCCTCCCTTAGGGCTCGGACGGACCAATATACCGAGCAGGAGTTACCGTCTATCGACAGTTCAGGGCTACTTTCTCTTTCGCCACAAAGACTGAATGAGTCGTCCGTGGCAGATTACGGCGAATCGTTTGTCTTGAACCCGCCAAACATCAGTCAATCTATGGTGACACATGGCGACAGCACTTCGCCAGACGCTTCTAATTTGTCTTACTCAAGCATGGGATCACCGAATCAACAGTTCCTGACAGATACTTCCCGTTTCGAAACGTTGACATTTGTTGACACGAATCCTCCCATACAGAGCGCTGCCCTCAGCAATCTCACCGATCCCTTTCTCGTACAAAAGCCATCACTAGGGCCATTCCAGTGCGAGTTACCGAGTTCGCGCCCTTACGATCATACCCCTGACGTATGGAGTCGTTTGCTTCAGTGTTCAACCTGTGATGCAGAAATTGTATGGTGATATAGAACAGGGTAACAATGCTTGCACTTGATAGATGTACTTACAATGTGGCACCTCCGAGAGCGATACTGATGGTTGCTTTGTAGCCAGATAGAGTTGCTTTGAGATTGGAAATGTCGCCTCCCATATACTGCAGCCTAGCCCATTCGATGAATCTTGTGCGTTGGAGAAAGGTCCTTTTCGTGATCAACAGCTACCTTCTGCAGCGTTTCGATGACCTGATTTAGAGCATCAAGTTCATGGCGAAGTTCCCGAACAGTCCTTTTAGAGGATTTGAAGCTTTCAAGGACTTGGTAAAGAGATTTACTAGCTTGAAAAGCAAATCCAACCAGAGCAACCAAACTAGAAGCCAATCCAAGAGCTTCGGCCATAGTTAATAAGGACAGTTTAATGAGAATGGTCCAGTAATAGTCTGGCAGTCTCAATTTGCAAGGAAATCGGTTGGGTCTGTAAAGGAAGGAGCGAACGGTTGGTCCAATTCTTATACTCAAGCTCCGAAGTCCATCATCTAAAGCACAGGGTTGTTGCTGGCGCATGGATAGGTAGTTAATTGGGCAAGCTATGTGATGTCAACCTCCATGGCACCACTAGGGACCAATCAGATTGACGGTTTAAGCGCGCGCTACTCGCCTGCCAGCCAAAGGCAACATAACTATGTGGTTTGTCGATTTGCGGTGGTGTGCCTGGGAACATATCTACCTGTACGCACGGTAAGCCCTACCGTCCAGTTACCTGAGATCTTGCTGCTCTAGGTTCTCTTTCCTATCTCTCTGTCCTTGTGATCAAATTCGTGATGCTATTTGCTTTCTGTCAATCACGTGATAGATCACGTGCTTATAACTCGCGTTTAGAATCCCGCATTTCTAACTGCTCCTTCAAAGAGCAGCAGCGACGCCAACCATCGTTTGCAGCAAGATCCTGAAAAAATATCATGTCAAACTACTGAATCTACTATGCCGATTATCCACGAGCAGATGGATAGAAACAAGTGGCATGCCGGATGGGATGCCAACACTTCATTCAACCAGCGCCACGGTAATGTCTTCGAAGATATCCGAGCAGATGAGCGCGTGTTCCAGTTTATTGGCTCTGTGAATGCCAACATAACAACAGCCAAATCAGTTTCGGCTAAATCATTCGCGACCCAGTTCCTCGGAGATTTGTCCGATCCTAGTCTCCAGCAAATCTCCAGCGATCGCCGCTCCACGGTCATCGAAGACGCAGCTGGACAGTCAAGCACAGCTAATATTGCGGAAACCCAGGGGCAAGAGCGGAAAGATGGAACAAACCAACTATGATGTGAGAGATTGAGGCAAAGAGGGGACCACAGCTAGAAGATCTTTAGAGCCTTTACATAGGTACGCTGCATGTCAGCAGCACCAACAGGCGCTTTGTGATACTTTTGGGCCCACATCTCGAATGGCACCCACGATGAGAGTGACAGAGCCTGAGTATTGGTCTCTTGTGTCTAAAGGAGAGTTTCTTAAGTCACCAGTAGCTTCTAAATGCAGAAAGCCATTTCACTATAAAGTCCACATGCGCACAATGCCAACGTGGAAACTGACTAATTTGGCGCGGCACAAAGATTTCCAACCCCCTCCTCTCCTGGACGTATCCTGTAGATATCTAGGCAAGGCTTCAAACTCCTTGCGAAGCGCGTCCTGGTCGTCGCATTTCCGAGCCGTGTTAAAGTCAATGAGCACAGCCTTCGAACCATGCATAAGAAAATTCAATCAATTTATGTCACGATGCAGAATACCCAGCTGGTGTAGTCGGCCCAGTGTCTGTTGACAGGCAGCAATATCACTTAGACAGGCGCGCTGAGCATTAGTGACACGTCCCATTAACAATACAATCACCCAGTCTCCTTCAGTCAAGTGGCCTAAAAATAGCGTTCCAATTTTACGTCCATCAATCCATTCGTAGGCGACGGTCTCGTTCTCTAGGTATTGGATCTCCCACTCGAAACGAGCAAACTTGGCGACAATAACTGTGTTAAAGCGTGGGCATGCCATGTGACTTCGTAAATCCCTCTTCTCAGCTTCTCTCCTTCCATGATGTCCAGGTAATCGACGTAGATCGCGTGCCACTGATGCCTAACGGAAGGGAATTGAGTCCGACTGGCCCGCGCAAAGAAGGGTCGACCACTATTTGTGTCTCTGGCCACCGGCCCATCATTCCAAATCCAAGCTACTAACCATAGATATAGTGCATTCCGGATTGCAGACTCAAGGAAAGTGATAGAGCCGGGTCGAAGAAGCACCAGAAATTTTCGCAATGAAGGCATATTTCGAGGTAAAAGAGAATGTCTATTAAAAGTAGACTCTCATTGAGCACGGGGACCGACAACCAATGGCCACAAACCAGTAAGGCAAAGAATAAGTCAATCATGTTTGGCAAAACTTCCATAACACCTGCATCAACTGCTCCTGATGGATAGGCTTGGTAATGTGATCATTCATACCCTTTGCCAGACTCGCGCCCTTGGCCTCTTTCGAGGTATTTCCGGTTATGATTGCATGAAGTAATTAGGAAGCACTCGACAAGGTTCTCCTAGCGATCCTTAGGAGATTTATCCAACGATCATCGATTACGTTGAGGGCTAGACCAAGAGCTAAGCTAGGCCAATCCCTGATTGCTTGGTTTGAACAAGCTTTAACGTTTGTGGGGTTACATGGCATGACCAATCTATCGGTGGCATGAAAGGCAAATTGGCCTTTGCCGAAGCGTCGATTCATAACTAATCACTAGTGGTCATTTTTTAACTGAGCCTCTGAGGGGCTGCCCAGTTAGTTTAATATGAGTGGACTGTTCAATTCTCCCTTAACTTTCCGTGGGGGAAAAAGGAAAGGTTTCCCCCACTCTCACCCAAAACTAACCCAACTCAAACCAAAGCACGCAGTATTTCATCCTCGTCTAAACCTGAGCTTTTAGCTGGCGATCAAATATATGGTATAAGGTGCAGCCCACAGCGCCCTATGTTTGACGATAATTCGATATTTGCTTCGAGGTGGCTTATAGTGCACTCTTATGTGTCCCAGGCAGACTGTCGGTTGCTCCTGCTGCACAGCCTAATGTAGTTGATAGCTGAACCCTACCAGGAGGGTGGTTGTTTTGAAAAATAGTATCGCGGAATTTGTTGTCTAGAATTTGCAAATTCGGCCGTCTGGCTCCTAGTGTTGATTCAGCCTTGCCTCCATCAAGAGATCCAAGGTCAGCAATTTGAAGGGCTGCTGCAACAATTCCTAGAATTTCTATTCCAGACATTGAGACGTCCTCGTTGTACTACTGTGACTAACAGTAGTTGATGACAGGCCTCTGCTTCTGCTGAACACCTGCGAAAAAGCGAAAAGCAAGATGTAGCCAGCTAAATTTAAACAAGCACTAAGAACTGGATGCTGGGCAAATATATTCAATCCCTTTATAGTCAGTGACGGGAGCTGGGCATCTCGTGTGGAATACCAACATAGCCTTCCTCATGCGCCGCAAGGCTTACATGAACAAAGGAATAAGCAGTCCATTTATCACACAGCCACATTTGCACTTACAGGGAAGATGCGTCATACCATCACTTTCCATGCTATAATGATTAAAATGGCGGCACAAAATACGTATGGGCTTCACCCTGGTTAACCAGTCAAACAACCAAGGACTGAATAGGTCATTTCATATGGCTAATACCCACGAATGGACCCTTGGAAAAGTGGAGTGTATGGTGGGATTAATATTAGCTATCCCTAGGAGCTAGCTTTGGCATCAGTTTCAGGGATATTGTTATCTCCACGGCTCAATGGTCAGATCAATGCTCAACTGGTTAGATTTGGCAGTGACTCAATATCGCAGTTACACCTTCTGAGGCTAGGGCTAAGTCAATCGTTGCGCTGGGTGGTTCGCGGTCGGCCTGTGGCAGAGTCTCAACAAGTCCTGTGGATTCAATACCATCTCCCATCTGGCTTCGCAGATCAGATGGTGATTTTGCCTGCCATCTTGTTGAATTTAATAGCTCCCATTACTACAGAGAGCACTCAGGTTTCGGTCTAGCCTCAGTGAAACAGGTTTAGCTAGTGACTCTTTTCATGGGTTCTGCTTGGTTTTCCTACCTCAGCCCAACAGCTAGCTGCTCGGAACGGCTTTGTGAATTAGGGGCCGATAAGATGGCCGGGCGCGACGGGCACTCTTCGGCGCGACCATCGCGAGATCGCAGATCAAATCCCCAATCAGTGAGAGCCAGAATGAGCCGGAGTATGCCACTGCATGTTAAGGGTCGTATGACCTTCCTGCCCAGAGGGCAAGCTCACGTGGCTCCACCCGAGGTCGAAGTTGAAACTACTGCACTCCGTGGTGGCTATCGGGAATCCGTCAAAGGACATCAACGGTCTCATCAGCTCCGGGACAAAACCGACCGAGGAAGTGGACATGGAGTTCATAGACGGACCGCGCATCTCCAGGGCTGGGATGAGACCGCTAGGGCCACTCCCCTCTAATTGAACCTGCGAGGTTGACCGACGTAGGCAATGGATCGAAATAGCCGCTGATGTCAGCTGATGAAATCGGATACGGCGAAATTTCGAAAGGCGGAGGGTAATCGTCGCTGCTGTCCGGCGCAGGAGGATCGTCGAAGCTGAAGGGCAGGATGTCGGGGAACATAGGCGGTCCGTGAGAGGAACGGCGTGGGTCCGCCACGGGGTTAGGCTTCGAGGCCGGGGTGGAACCGCTGGGAGCTTTGGGCGCAGCTCGGAGAGACGAGCCGCGCTTGCTGCGGGCCTTGTTCAAGGAGCGAACGTATACCCATCCGTGGGCCTTCTCCATGTGCTGCTTGCAGTTGCTCTTACGCGTGGAAGCGTAGATACAGGGCTGAAAATGGCACTTGTAGAGATTAGGAGTGTTGGAGTGCTTGTCATTGATGTGGCGGTCCCGTTGTTTCTCGGTAGGCCAGCCAGCCTGGAAGTACTTGCAGTTCGGTTCCGTGCATTTCCAGGGACGTGAGTGCGTCGTTTCGTGCTTGCTGCGAGGATTAGCAACTTTATTTCCGAGAAGGCGGCAATGATCAGAAAGGCCAAATATAACTTACTTCAAGTCACAAGGGCGCTTGAAGACCTTGTCGCAATGGCTGCACTTTTGGTTGATGTCCATGGGAGGGGCATTCTTCTTGCGGCGAGCCATGGAGGGCTGGATGTGTTCGTCGGCAGTCTCGTCGAAGCTGACAGTATGCTTGGGCGAGACAAGAATCTCCAGCTCGCGGCGGACATCCCTCCCACTTGATGGCTTCTGTTCATGCAGGCTTGAGGACGAGCCGGACTCTTCGGGAAGGCGCAGATAACTAAACAATCAGCTGTTTGGGGGATGGGGGTGTTGTGGGCACCGGGCCCATTGTGGTCGAGCTGGGCAGTATTCCGCTTGTAATTATCGGAAAACAGACGGTAGCAGGGAAGCTCAGATTATGAATATTTGCCAGAGGATTCCTCGGAGTGGTCACGTGCCAGGATTCTTGAACTAATCCTTCTCGCTTTAATAGTCTTGTCTTTTTAACCCGAAACGGGCAGTTAGCGATCTTGCAACAGGGCATGACGTATTGTTTCTTATGTAGACGGCGTATCGGGAGACCATACCCAAAGGGCAAAACTAACCACAAGAGGGAATTCACAGGTCCTCGCTTTACAAAAGCAATGGGAGAAAGTGCATGGATACACACCACCACCAGCATCTACACAAGAGAATAACGTATTAAATGCATCAGCAGAGGCAGCTGGTGATAATGGTGATTTTTCTTTTTATATAGATAACACCTAGTATGGCTTCAAAATCATGATTTTAACGAGAAATCGACAATTATGGTGAGATCAACAATTCTGGTGTGGCTCACCCACTCCGCTCTGCGGAGTAGGGTGAGCCTTAGTCACGGATATAGAAATTATCTTGGAATGCACTTTTGTGTTTCAGAAGTGTTTGCATTTGCTTTCTTAGATGTCGGTCGCGCGGGGAAGGTGAGCATAGGCATATATAAAGACCTGAACTTCCATGGCTCTGCGCCCGAAGTAGTCGCTCTTACTCTATCCTGTTACCTGTTATTGTCGCTGAAAATTTCAGAAGCTTGAAGCGCAAATGGACCCCACGCAGAATCAAAAACTGCTGCCTTTGAGGCCCTCAAAAGGCGCTAGTGTTTTAAGACATTACAAATTTCAGCGTACTCTAAACCCACAGACCTTCCCAATAAAAGTCTTGCACTAGTTCAAGCACTTTAATATAAGTTTCTCATCATCAGGGTGAGCAAAGCTGCGGCGGATTTGTGCTACCGTCCTAGAGTCGACCAAGCCTATATAGAAACAGCATAGACCTTCGTGAGTTAAGCTCAGGCAAACCTGCGTCTCCCAGTTGCCTGCTAGATTCAATACGACTAAATGGAATGGCAACACCTAAGCATATCAGCCAGCAAGCTCTAAAACTTCAGCTGAAGGGCAACACACCTCATCTGAGTCACCGTAGAAAGAAATGAAGTGGTGATCCTCAATTGATCAAAAATTGATCAAACACCAATCTACCCGTTCAGTCCTTCGATATGCTCTTTCATAATTTTCGCACATAGCGATTCTCCATGCGGTTCATGACTGATGGCAACATCAATGGCCGTCTCACCCTTTGCATTCCGCAACATAGGATCCAGACCCTTTGAAAGAAGAAGCAAAAGTCTGTCATAAGTTCTCAGTGTCCATTTCTTTACAACCAGATGTAGCAGTGTTTGGCCCTTGGAGTCTTGTGCTGTCAAGTTTACCCCACCCTGTTCGAAGATCCTGATGACTTCTTCGTCGATTTTGGCGTATGGCTCATCCATATCCTGCCATTCAGTCCAGCTAAATCCCTGACGATTCTGATACGCTGAGGTGTCAAATGCTGTGAAATATAACTCAAGCGCAGATTGTCCATCCACATTCCGAGCGTTTGGATCAACGCCGCGGTCTAAGAGGAGGCGGCATAGCCGTCGCTGTTCTTCACCTCGCACGCCAAAGTCATCTAGCCAGCTCAGTGCCAGGTAATGCAGAGCAGTATTGCCGCGCGGATCACAGACTAGGGGATCTGCACCTGCTGCTAGTAGATCATAAATTGCTCTCTCCAGCGTACCAGGGTGCTCGGTCTTCTCCCAGTACGTTCTAATGCGGGACAAAGCAGCGATAAAAGGATACACACCAGCATTGTCAGGCTGGTTGACGAGTGAGCCATAATTCCGAGCCACGTATTGGAGGGAGGCATTAATAACAGGCGGTTCGCTGGAGAACAATTGATGCCTTGCTTCAAGAAGGTGATGCAAGGCATTCTTCCCGTAGTTATCGACTGCCAGAACATTTGCGCCCCGACTAACAAAATACTCAAGTAGTGTCGGTGTAGCTGGTGAGGTTATCGTGGTTACTCCATCGAGCTCTCTAGCTTTCCAGTAGTTGTCGGGCTGAGGGAATGGATTATGTTGGATTCCACACCGAGTTTCTTCGTAAGACAAATCCCCATGCACGCCGTCGATTGCAGCATCAGCGCCTAAGGCACTCCGACAGGCGGAAAGGAGTAGTGTTCGGCCCTGCGGGTCTCTGTGCTCAAGCTCAAGATTGCTATCCAAGAATTCAAGTACTGGCTTAACAAATTCCCCTTCTTCCAGGAGAAAGTGTATAATGCTGCAGACACCATACTTGCGGGGGAACAAGGGTCGATTTGAGTCCGCTGAATGGAACTTGCAGAGCAGGTATTGCTCACGCTCCTCTCGACGTTCACGCTGGGTAATTCCCAGGTCAAAGTGCTCATCAATGGCCTTGTCGTCATGTGTCTCGCCAGGAAAACGCGAGAGGTAACTATGGATCCTGATTGTCTGGCGAAAGAGCGCATAGGGATCAGCACCATGTTGCAGGAGTGCTGTTGCCATTCGTGTCATGTTTTTTTTTTTTTGGTACATGCGGGTCAGATTGTACACGATCGTATGTTAATGCAAGGTGAAGAGGATACCACTCGTCTGGATCCTTGTAGACTTCAGGTGGAAGAGAGCTCTTATTGCTACTGGCCCAGTCCTTCTCTACACCTGCCATATTGGTGGCATCAGCGTAGTCTGGTCTAGAATTTGGATCAATGGCACCGGAAGCCAGCAGAATTTCAACTGTCTCTGCTGCACCTGCGGATAGAGCCCCGTGTCGGGCTGCTTCGCAAAGATCAAAAGCGTCCGGCTTAAGCCCCTGAGATAGAAGCTCGCGCACACCGTCGGGATTTTTGACCGCCCGAGCAATTTCCCAGTCCTTTTTGTCAAGGCCCATGTTTACTCTCGCGCAGTCAATAGAATTCCTGAGCACTGAGAGTGTCGAATACTCACCTGACTTTGCTCCCATACAGTCTCAGAAGAGAGATCGAGTGCTCTTTATGGGCGGAGAGGTGGAATGACTGCCTGGAGGGCGGGGAAAAGTTTCAACCCCTAAATTTCGTAGTTAATAATTAATAAGGGTCTAATATTTAACGTAATTCCCGGGTGAGCCGGCCACCCAGGTCAGCCGGCCACCCCCATCCAATTTCAACGCGTTTACACTTTC
>JAABUG020093559.1:0-53100 GCA_011319215.2 Scortechinia acanthostroma
ACCAAGTGCTCTACCTACCTTAGCTCTTATTCGGCTTTACCCACACCGCGTCTCTGCTGGCCGAGCACTCGAATGGCGTCTCCATCCAATCAGGCCACCCTTTCGGCCTTTCCCTCGCTAACTCCAGACGAATTCGCCTGCGCCTGTCGCGCCTTTCTGGGTCGAGTTCATGATCTGCCAAGCGATCCAGTTCATGTAGGTTGGTCCTCCGTTAGGCTTGTGCAAAAGGTAAGGATCTCTTTCGACGACCGGTCAATACCCGGACAGAAACCGCGAGACTAGGCTTTCTGATGTCATTTTCATCATTTGCTTCGTCGACCTTCTAGACTACTGGCGCTATTCTCAAAATTTCGCGAAGCATTGAAAACCTCACCGGCCAAGACATTGACGACATCCCTGCAGAACTGGGCGACTCTCAAGAACCAAATTTGTGCGAAGATGATCCTGTTCGTGGAGAATGTGCTCCTATGTACATATGCACTATGATCTGACAGCCAACACCAGGAAGCTCTGATTCGAACATCCCAGACGAGTCGTGGATTACATGTAGATTATGATATCCTCCTGTCCCCCGTATACCGCGTCCCGGTTCTATATTTCCAGTTACAGCGTGATGGCCAGCCACAGTCGCTAGAGATAGACGCTGTCTATCATCTTCTGGTACCGGACCAGTACAGAAAGGAACTGCAAAGTGTGGGTGTCATGGGTGGCATTAGTATTGGCGTAGGTGCACGTGCTTTTATTGTTTTGTGGCATATCAGATCGTCGTGGAGCTCACAGTGCGTAGTATCATCCTGAATCTGGTGTTCCGGCTTTCTTCGTTCACCCTTGCAACACTGCAGATGCGATGATGCGTATCACAGGGTGGCGAAAGATCACTGCCGAAACGTATCTCCTCATCTGGCTCGGGCTAGTAGGCAATTGCGTTGGTCTTCGTCTGCCACGTGAAATTTTCGCAACAGATACGCAAGAGCCTTTCCGGAGCTAAATCAGGCGGATTTTGAAGCAAACGATGCTTCGAGAAGTTCTTCGGCGCTCCCTCTACCACTTATCCCTTTCTCTGAACCGGGGATAGCCGCAAGTGACAATGGGCTCTTAATCTTCATCTGACGAGGCTTCCATTGGCACGTCACTGTCCTCGTCCATGGGTGCCTCTTCTTCGTCACTCTCTTCCTCACGAGGCCGCTTAGTTCCATGAGCTGCCTGAGCCTCGCCGTTGACCTGCCCCGTGGGTTTCGGGGGCAATGCTGTGGATCCAGGGGGCCCGCTGAAGATCGATTTCTGGAGATCTGTGGAAGGACCTGCAGGTTGGGCAGCAGAAGTGGGAACGTTGTAGGTCCCTCGTAGCCTGGCGATCACATCCGACGTGCCCTTGGCATAGACAATTCTCTGAAAATACACCGTGTTAAGACCAATGGCAAGACCGTTGAACCAGAAAGCACGTACCATTTCCTTCCCAAAGAATTCGAAGCCCTGTAACGCGCGCATAGCTTGTGTGCTAGCCTGGACATCCCTGAACACGATATGCGCTTGACCGCGCATTTTCTCGGTTTTCATGGCCACAACGTCCAAGACAGTACCGTAGGTGGAGAAAAGAGTATAGAGCGATAACCGTAGGTCATACTTTCGGAGTTTGTCTGGGAGATTGGTACAATACAGCCTGATTTTCTGTCAGACAGTTCACAATTAGCAATAGGAGCAAGGCAGCCACACTGACGTTTGATTCGGTACCCCAGCAGGCACAGATTTGTTCTGGTTACCACCGCGTACGGTGGCCACTCTTGAAGACATGGCTCAAAGAGACAGCAATCTGACTCGAATTACTGAGACACAATGAGGGAAGGCCTGCGAAAAATTCGAGGAGCTTATGTAGCTAATTGATGTCGAAAGCGCGTGAACACCATTCGCCCATCTTTTGCCGTGCGGACGTTCCTTAGCTCCTTGATCATGTGATGCGTTACCTAATCGCTCAGCCCGCTTCATCCGTCATCTCCCACTGGTCCCGCATGAACCATTCGAGGTTGTTGCTACCCCGTACCTCACTCCAAAGAATCATCGTTTTCGCACGACAGTAGAGAGCTCCTCCTGTCGTCTATACTACCATGTCTGCACCCGAGGTTCATCATCTGTTTCACAGTCCAATTGCGGATCATTCCTTCTCAAGTGATAAGAGCACCTTGGCCGTCGCACGGGAGAACAATGTGGAGCTCTATCAGCGATCCGGCAGCAAGTTCTCCTTGACCGATGAACTCAAGGGACATGAAAAGACAGTGACAAGTGTTGATATTGCTCCCAATAGTGGCCGCATTGTCACTTGCTCCCAAGGTACCACATCCTCACAGATCGTCAGCCATCCTGATCCCAGCACCAGCTAACGGAGCCCTCGCGTACAGATCGCAACGCTTATGTTTGGGAACATACTCCGACGGGTTGGAAGCCCACCCTAGTTCTCCTCCGGATCAACAGAGCTGCTACTTTTGTGCGTTGGTCACCGTCAGAGCAGAAATTCGCCGTTGGCTCGGGAGCCCGCGTCATTGCCGTCTGCTACTTCGAAGAGGAGAACGACTGGTGGATTTCAAAGCACCTGAAGAAGCCCATTCGGAGCACCGTCACTACACTCGCGTGGCACCCAAACTCTGTTCTGCTGGCTGCTGGCTCGACGGACTCTCATGCACGGGTTTTCTCCAGTTTTATCAAAGGTATCGACGCTCGCCCAGAGCCAAGCGCTTGGGGAGAACGTCTTCCGTTCAACACAGTCTGCGGGGAGTTTCTTAACGACTCGGCTGGATGGATCCATGGCGTGTGCTTCTCCCCGAGTGGAAACGCTCTAGCTTTCACCGGTCATGACAGCAGTGTCACTGTGGTTTACCCCAGTGCCCCCGAACAACCTCCTAGGGCCATGTTGAGCATCACCACACGCCTCTTGCCGTTTACTAGCCTGATCTGGAATGGGGAAAATGAGATCATCGCCGCCGGTCATGTGAGTTCCTAATGACCATTGTAGTAGTGGGGAGTCTATCAAGCTGACCGTCAGTAGGATTGCGAGCCATTCCGCTTCAGTGGTGATGAGAGCGGGTGGAAGCTGGCAGGTGCTATCGAGAGCAAAGCGGGAGCCGGAGCCGGCAGTGTGCGGGAGGAGTCGGCCCTCAATATGTTCCGCCAGATGGATCTCAAGGGACAGACTCAAGCCGACACTCAACTCAAGACGATCCATCAGAACACCATCAACACGATCAGGGTGTATGAAGAGACGGGCGGTGCGGTCCACAAATTTAGCAGTAAGTCATAAATGCTCCATTATGAGCCAGTCCCGCCTTATCGGAGAAGGTCACTAACGGTTGCGTCTAGCGAGCGGAGTCGATGGTCGTGTCGTGGTCTGGACGATCTAGATGTCCGCCCATGCTTACCAATACTTCTTGAACAACGCGGTCGACGTTGTTCAAATGACTATCCTAGGGTCTGGCACTCAAAATAGTTGAATGTGGTCGATATAGACTCGTTGAACAAGTTTGATATCAGCGGGCAATACCAATTCGCACCGCAATCACATTAGACAGCCGATTTGAGAACATTTTTAAATATTCAAGAAGCATTATCCCGCTATTGGAAGTGTACATACAAGAACTGCTACTCCACGTTGTTATCGTTGTTTTACCTCTCTATATTGTAATAGCCCGGCACCGAAGTTGATCAATGGCCGTACGTCATTGGACTGCTACCAGGCTCACTAGACACTAGCACAACTCGGGCAGTGGAGACATGTGGATAACTAGATACGGATCTGAGTCACCTGACTACCCCAGATTCTCAAACGTCACAATCACAATTGGCACATCACGAGCTCCATTGCCACTATCTTCCTGAAAGCTAAGGTCTGAGCAAGTCCTGGTCGCGCTGTGATAGAGCACACAACCAACGATGTTCTCTAGCACCGGAGACTGAGACTCATGGTATGGGGCGCTTCTTCAATCATGCTTCACAAGTATTGCCTCTTCGGTCTCACGATTATCGCCAGCTTTTCCGGTCTTTTCGTTGCGAGCGCGGATGGCGCAATATTCGGCAGGGACAATGAAGGCCCACACCGGATATCTAAGGAACTTTTTGACTCACTAGAAGAGCTCGCACGTATCGTCGATGTCGCGTATTGCGTTGGAACGACTGAAGTCCGCAAGCCATTCAAGTGTCTCAGTCATTGTAGCGAATTCCAGGGCTTCGAACTGCTCACCGTATGTTAAAGACTCTTACCTGTTGCATTTCCGTGCAAGCTTGATACTAAGCGGTTACGTCCTCTCCAGACATGGAATACCGGCCCTTTCCTCTCCGATTCCTGTGGCTACATAGCCCTATCTCATGAACCATCCCCGAAGCGCATCATCGTCGCCTTTCGCGGTACTTACTCGCTCGCCAACACGGTAATCGATCTATCTGCCTATCCTCAGGTCTATGTACCGTACCATCCCGAGAACGGAACAGAGTCTGCCGATTTACAATGTCAGAACTGCACCGTCCATGCAGGTTTTCTGACCTCGTGGAGCAACACTCGCGGCATAGTACTGGAGCAGGTAGCAGCGGCGAGGGACCGGTACCCGGATTACGACCTGGTTTTGGTCGGTCACTCGCTTGGTGGCGCCGTAGCCGCACTCGCCGGTGTCGAAATGCAACTACGCGGGTGGGACCCACAAGTGACCACTTTTGGGGAGCCAAGGATCGGAAACCAGGCCTTTGTCGGATTCCTGGATCGAGTCTTCGATCTGGATGGCGATGGCTTTGCCCAGGATCCGAGATTTCGAAGAGTCACACATGTAAACGATCCGGTGCCCCTACTCCCATTGCAGGAATGGGGCTATGAGATGCACGCGGGGGAGATATTTATCGCTAAGGAGGAGCTTTCGCCTTTGCCGCATGACATCAGACTATGCCAGGGCGACAGCGATGCTCAATGTATTGCAGGAACGGATGAAGCTGTCGGGTTGATGCTGAAGGAGTTGGATAAGGAACCGCTATCGAAACGGGTCCAATCACCGCAGCAGGTCGTTTTGGCCGATGAAGATCCCCGTAGTAGTGCAAATGCAAACGCTGATGTTGCTGATCATGAGCAACTACAGACGCCATTCAACCTGCCTTGGCATCTCATTCCCTCCAGATACCGGCTGTGGGAGCTGTTCTTCGCACATCGCGACTATTTCTGGCGGCTGGGGCTTTGTGTACCAGGCGGTGATCCAACTGGCAAACATAGCGTTTGAACTAGGGCTTTGTGATTGCACAGTTCGGTGGTTCACATTCTCTGACTGGACAATAGATGTTTGAAGATTTTCGAAGAGTGATACCTTTGGCTTTTCCCACTTGCTCCTTCCTTTATCAGTGTGACTGTAACGATTTGGATATGCTATCTAGCGAGAATGCAGTTTTGCCTATCACTTTCAAATAAGAATCCGTCTGAGGCTACTCCGTAGCCAGGTGGGTCTTGCGTTGACTCTGTGATGTAGAGAGATGGTGATTGGAATAATCTAGGTCCCATTGGCTCGCGCAATGTGCCAGGTAGGCTCCATGCTGTTTGTTGCGACGAGTCGCTCACCCGAAGGATGAAAGACACCTAGAGACACCTAAAAAAAGGAAACATGGCTGGTTAAAACTTGACTTGAGGCAATCTAAGCTCGTCGCTATGAACACATGGTATATATCAAAGAAGGGACCGAAACGATGAGATTAGCGATGCATATCACGTAACAAAAAGTGAAAAGAAGAACCCCAAGAACGCTTGCGACAGGGCACCGTGATCATTTCCCATGCTCCAGGCTGGGGACAATGACGGGCCCATACTTGACCACATTCCCATAGGTGCCGTCACCCTGTACCATAAAGTCGACGGCGAGATTCAGCTTGCCGCTGCCATGGCCCATGTTCTGGCCGTAGGTGGTGTTCACGACCTCGGGATCGTAGGCGACGATGGCCACGTAGTTGCGGCGACCCATGAGTTTGCGGTATTCGCGTTTTTGGCCCGTGACGTCCGTCTGGAAGATCTCCATCATGTCTTCCTTGGTATCTGTGGGTTGCGACGGAGTGGAGCGGTGGCCGTTCGCCGGAACGTATAGGGGCTTGTGGCTGCTGTGGAGGAGTTTGATGATGTACGAGGGCGGAGGGCTGTTGACAACAGCTGAGGAGATGATCTGGTACATGGTCTTGTGGTCCTGTGGGTGAGCTGGGTCGTGCACTAGTCCCGCACCGCAGACGTTCACGGCACCGGAAAGGAAAGTCATTCGCAGGGACTTTTGGTGGGCGATGCCTTGAAGTGTTCGAATGAGATATGTCCGTTCGAGGTCCTAAATGTCACGTTAGCATCTCATATATCAAATTACAGTCGAATGCGATCACATACCTTGGATTCATGCGTCCATTGATCCCGCAGTTCATCGAGCAGGTCAAACTCCCCAAAGGGACTCAATATCCCACCCATGAGTCCAGACTTACCCACGGCTCGCTTGACTGAGTCGAAACCAGTCCCGACGATATCTTTGGCGCCAACCACGCCGGCCACTGAGCTCGTGACTTTGCCCAGCACGTTGTACGCCCCGGTGACGGCCCTTTTCCCTGTAGTAACAGTATGTGCGATGTGTTCGGCAGTCTCCAGCCGGGGGTAGATGATGGGGACCGACAGCATCCATATACAGTGCTGCACCGAAGGAGGCAACATGGCGACCTTGGGGAAAATGCCCTGATAGGTCGGTCCAGCTATCACTTGGTGCGGGTTTCGCTCCGACCTACAATCGGCGCCAACGACGACAACTGCTGGTCCTAAATACTTGACGAAATGCCAACCCGTCCCGGTGATAGTGAAAAGATCGATGTCGGTGCTAACATTTCGCAAGATGTCCAGCGTCGTATGGTGTTGGAAGAGCAGGTACATCTCAATACCAATTCGCCCGATGTTCTTGAACATGTTTGAGAATTGCATATGCTCAGGGTACGACCCGAAACCATCGAAGCTGATAACGTCAGTTGCTCCTCCTTCACAAGAGGACAGAGTGAGGCAAAACTCACATATCATGGTCATCAATCTGGCAGACGTACGGAATCTGAGCAAAGGATTCCCTCAGATAAGGCTGGTCAAAATGGCTGGTATAGTAATGGAAATAAGCATGAGAGACATCCTCCTCATGCGCTGCCGTCCACGGCGCAGTTTTGCGAGCCTCTTTTCCACTGATCGCGAGCCATTGCTTCAGGGACGGGATTTCCTTCCACATCCGATCTGCGTAAATTTGGCCACCACAGCCCAGTTGCGCATGGAAGCCCCCGATCTCATTATGTTTCTGCATGATGTCCTTCCACATGAAACCGACTCCTCCCAGGCGGGACCTCTCATTTGCATTCACGTTGAGTGAGAAGTCGTTGCCGGACGTGGCGACGAAGCGCCAGTTCGTCTCGTACCGACCGGCCACCAGGAACTCGTACCGAGTGCAGCCCAGATGCGATGTAATGGCATACGTCCACTTGGCGGGACCGGAATCCTCCATCCGCACGTCAACCTCGTACTTGTAAAACGTCCAGCGCTGGTGTACGGCAATGCTCATCGGCTTGAGCTGCCGGGGATTGGGCGACAGATCGACGCTCTGATGGATGTGGATGGTCGGCGGCTGGGCAGCGTCGGTGACCAGCAGAATAGAGCCCAGCCAGATACCGCGCTCGAGATCCATGTTCGTGTACCGGAGATAGGGCCCAAAGTAGACACCATTGGTTGGAGCAACTTTGTACAGGTCAACTCCGCTGCTTGGAGGAGGCCCGCTGAAACCAGCCACAACAGGGGATTGCAGACTCTCATAGCCAGGCGCTAGACCAGGCGTCAGAGGTATGCCCGGAGACGCCAGTGGCTTTCCAAAAGCCGAAAGGCCGGGGGAGGCAAGAGGATGACTACTGTACACGCTGCCGACCGGCGACAACGGGGTTTCGTTCAGATTCAAAGGAGTCGGTCCTTTGGGGAATTCCCACTGGGTCGACTGAGTTGGAAGGTGAATATAATAGTACTGTCCTGAATTGGGGTCCAGATGAGCTATCCATCCTTCTGGGAGCGGCGGCGGAGAGGCTGGAGGAACCGTCGATGAGCCGGGCAGAGGAGCGAGTTGCGCATTCTGCACAGGAGTAGGCTGGCGTCCGCCCGAAGTGCCACTCTGGGGTGATACACCTGCCGGGGACTGCTGGCGGGGTTCGTTGGCAAACGCGGGATGATCCTGAGGCAGGACTGTTGGAGCAGCGGTCGCAGCAGCAGCATTAGCACCGTTGGTTGGAGCCACGGTTGTTGGATGGCTTGTTGCAAGAGCTGGCTGGCCCGACGAAGCCGACAATCGCTGCTTGTCATTTGGATAGCCTTGGGGAGCGCCAGGTCCAGATACACTCGAGTACGCAGGGGGAGGCGAGGAATTAATACGCATCCTTTCAAGGTCATGCTCCAGTGCGTTGGGCGGAATCCTCGCCGGCGGTTGGCCTTGAGCAGCGGCATGGGGCGGTGTTGCGATAGGTTGAGGCGCAGGAGGCTGATACGAGCCGGCTGGTGGATTCGGTGATCGTGATCCCACGGCCTCGGCGCCTTGGTAAACTGTGGGCGGACCATGTGGTTGAGTCCCCGGCTGTTCTGTTGGAGTCCACGGTCGCTGAGCGGGAAGTGGGTGTTGCTGGGTTCTAGGTAGTTGACCGGCGTATGGTTCTGCTCTTCGCTGGGCGGCAGCGCTTTGTGAATGCAATCCTGCCAGTGTCGCGGTGCCCGCAATGCCGGAAGCCGCATACCGGGCCTCAATATCAGATCCAGGTTGTTGACCAGGGCCAACGATGGGAGTTTCCGGGGGTGGAGGCGATCCCCTCTCGGCACGGGTTGTCGAATTGGATGCGGTTGAGCTGATTCGATTGATCGTGTTGCTAGGAGGTTGTAGAACTTGCGACGCAGCTATCCTCGTAGAGGCCGCCGATGAAGTCGAGGGTTGAGGCGGCGGGAAATACTGCTGCTGGTAGTCCGGATATGGATTACCTTCTTCCCGCTGGATACCATCTGACAATGGGGCCGAAGGCGCCGGCGCGCGCTGATATTTCCGAGCAAACAATGCTTCTCTGTCTGGCGCTTCTGGACCCGGCGACTCTGGTAACGGTTTGGGAGCGGTATTGCCCCGTCTTTCGGCCAACGTAGCGGGTTTGGGTTCGCGACCGTCCCGCGGCCGGAGAGCTGCCGGGTACTGTGAAATAGGGGAGCCATGCCGGCCAGATTCACCAGTCGTCGGACTTGATCCAGTGGAACCAGACGAGCTGCGCACCCGGGAGGGTCTGGGCCGGTCATCAGGGTATGGAAGCGGTGCGGAGCCCTGGGATGCCGGCGAAGGTGTATCTCTTTTGCTGATGCGTAACGGCTCAACCACAGGAGACTCTGCTGGCGGTCGACTCGAGGAATTCAGAAACAGTTCTCCGTCAGGAGGGTTACCCTGATGGGTACTGCTGGGGTTCATGGCAGCGATAGATCCCAATGCTCTGTTTCTGTCAGTGACTGGAATATGACAAAGTTAGAAAGGAAGGTAACGACAACAGAGCAGAGGAAAGGAGAAAAAGAATGAGAATCTAGAATAGCCCTGTTTCTTACCGAATGCGACCGTGATTGCCAGTAGGTATGGGCAGAAATTACGCTGCCTGGTGGCGCAGGCGTGAAAGAGAGTGAGAGGAAGAGCGATGAGGGGTAACAACAGCAGGCAGGGGGATGCGGGGGGAAACAGGGAAGAGGTAATTATTCAGGCAACTCGGTCTGAGACGAGGAAGAGAAATGAAGAAATGAAGAAACGGGGGATATGCAGGAGAAGATACGTACTCCGTAGTCTAGATACGTCTTGCAGAATTATCATCAACGGCGGGACTGCACTGCACAGGCTTGTCTGATGCTTTCTGGTCATCTCGTACCTACGCGCGGTGCTAGTCGTGGAATAGCCGCCGACAAGACATTTAGAGTGACAAAACCCGCTGTCATTGGCCTGCACGACGACATCGTCCGACTCTGCAGTGCCCAATGACTGTGTCGAGATGCCTTGAATACCTCTGCGATTTGTGTCTGGAACTCTGGATGACTGAAGATGAACTCTTCTGCAAGCGCCAATGTTGGGAAGCGCGTAAACAATTGATCACAACTGAAAGGGACAAGCAGCAGCAGAGACTATAGGATTTGTGGTTGGGCTCGGATAAACTTGGATCATTTAGGCGCCTAGGTGCTGGACTGCTGATGGAGTATTCAGGGGTATCGAATACGGCTCGCAGATAACTCAGTCGTACATGGTTGAGAGCCTGGAAGAGAAGAAAGTTGATCTCTGGATCGGCCCGCTGCGAGCCTATCCACGGATTCTGCATGTCTCTCAAGCCTCAACCTCCATTCACATTGGTTACATCGTATATCGTAACCAGGGCTATATCATACAAAAACAAAAGGAACAGCTCTTCCGCCGACTATATATGCAGAAATCCTAGCACCATGCGCCTTTCCAACTCTATGCATATATATCATGTTCTCATGCTCAATCGTGTAACACTCACACTGACAAAAAAGAAAAAAGAGGAAAAGCGGTATCATGGGGATAAATTCATCATCACTGTCCTGTCACCCGGAAGTCACCAGAGACAGACCGTGTTCAGCAAGAATCTCCATCCAGTCAGCACTGTCCGGACCGCTGACGCCCAGGGATTGCTGCATCTGTCGCTCATATACCACCTGAAATAGATATCGGATAGTTGTTGCATTGCGACCGATCTCTTGCGCCTCTAACCTGGAAAGCATGTCCAGTGCCTTCACTTTGAGATCGCTGGAAGGGGTGACGGACCCCGCCAGGAAAACGGGAAAGGTCACAGAGCGCCAACCATTCTCTTTGCTTTGCGCCAACACCGCTTCTGTGACGCTGAAGACGGCTGCAGCATGGTGGCGCACTTCCTCTTGAGGCGCAGCTCCGGGTCCGAAACGCTGGCCAGGCCAGAGACTGGTGTAAGAGAAGAGGAGCGAGGTATGGTATAGTAGACAGGTCTGTCGACCGAGCGGTCAGTATCGTGGGGGCTCAAGAAGACCAATGCGTCAAATCAACATACCTGCCAGAGGATTTCTTGTAGACATAGTGGTAAGCTCCCTTGTGCCCGGGCGAGAAACTGCGCTGCTGGCGAGTTCCACAACTGCCACAACGCTTCGCGCCACTCGCAAACTTCTCTTTGACGTTGGTCGTGATGGGAACTTGGAAAGGGCAGGTTGATTCTGCGTGACTCCGCTGCAAGGAATCCGAGTCTTGCAGCGAGCTGGAATGTATCATGGTATAGCCGTAATACAATCGAGGAGTCCCCGTCTTCCAGAGAGACACTGTGATAGTTTTTAATATGCATGGGTTGTTGGAAACCAAGTCCAGGGAGCAAATCTGGATTTTCCATCGCTTCCTGGACAAAAGCCCCAGTCCCCGCTCCGCTTAGAAGAGCGTAAAGATCAACGCTGCAAATCCACCAGATTATGTGCGGGTATGGTTCGGTTCCGAACGCTGAGCGCCTCAGAGCCGATATGTGGAGTAATCGAGACATGTGGTGAGACCATAGACTTGAGCCATCAAGCTCAGCTGCCGCAAGCTACGTACTCGGAGTGTAAGTGGACATCACATAGCACGTTTGATGGAAAAGACGGGAAACGTAAAACCAACCTCGTACGCCAAAAGCAAAAAATGTGTCAGGAAAAGACCGTCCAATAATAGGTCTTTGTCGCTCCAGATACTGGTTTGGAGTGATAGAAATGCCAGGTGATAGTAATGTAGAGCGTCTATACTGTGGCTACCGCTTTTTCGGTCGAGACTGAGGGCGGAAATTGCCATCATCGCATGGAAGAGCTATGGTCGTGCCGTTAGGATTGATCATGTAGGCTAGGGAATGGCAAATCTTACAGGTGGGAAGTTTGTGGCTTCTCGGTCGAAGACATCAGCGTCTAATGAACTTCCACCGGCAAAGTCGAATATCCCTCCGGTTGGAACGAGCTGCATGCATACCACGTCACGAAAATGGCCGAGAAGAATCGCCTCTAGACTCTCCTGCTCCAACATGTCCAGACTTGGGTCATCATCTGCGGCATTCTGAGATGTCGCATCAATCGTGGGGGCGGAAAGAGAAGACTCGCGCAAGTCGGACGTGGGTGAATTGCTCGCGCTCCGATACTGAGAAGACGATGACCGTTTGGAGTCCCTGAATTGTTTCAGGATGACCACGTTGGAATCTTCAAGGTCCAGATTTGCGAATTGGGCAGCCTCGGTGCTCCCGAATAAGGGGCTTGGGATTGTATCTCCAAATTCTTCATCAGACGCATTCTCCATGTACTCCGGAAGATGCGTAAAACTCTCGGGAATGACGATGACGTGATATGTTCCAGGTCTCGATGTTTCTGCCTTCCTCTCCCGTTCTTCATCCGTAGCGAGCAGTGGAAAAGGGGGTAGGAGATCATCCGTCGCAGAATCGCTCGAGGGGTTCTTGCTTTGTAGACATGCGTTTGCTGCGTTTTGACATGGCCCAGTTAGTGGATCGCCATTATATCTCGGGAGGAATAGAAAGCAAAGGTGTCTCACGATCCCAAACCGTATTGCCGGCGGTTTTGATATCAGACATCCGCTCTATGACTCGGCGTGTGTCATCGCGAAAGGATAGGCGAGGTCGATAGTCGCAGATGTGACCCAACCTCGAACATTGCTAAGTTATAGGAGTCAGACTGTATTCCTGGAGAGGGTAGTTGAAGGGGCAAGGTGTATTACATTGCACTGCGGATGACCTTCATCGCACTTGACTGTAGACCAGTTACTAAAGTCCAACCCAATCCAAAAGGTCAACCCGTCCCGAATATACCAAGAACGGCGCAATGTGAGTAGGATTAGACCAACCTTTGCGACTCTAATCCAATTCACGACATACAAGTCAGTAAATTCCACGTAACCGCAAGCAAGTTCAAGAATGAAATAGCTGGCTCACTCTACATGTCCTATAGGGAAGGGAGTATGATGTCAGCGCACCACCAACGACAAGCAAGGACTCTAGATCGGAAGACCTACCAGCACCCTGTACGAGACCGGGGAGGAAATCGCGAACGAGGTCTGGGAAGTGGTGTCTGCTCGGCCATGGAGGTATCGAAGTTGGGGCTGGAGGTCCTATGATCGTCCTTTGGGGCAATGATGGGTAGCACGAGAGCGCGCTTCCGTGACGAAGCGCACTTCTTGGGTGGCATCCCTAGCTTGTAGGTTGTCATTGGGGCGTTCTTCGTGTCCTGGACACATCTCATCAGGAACTGCTCTTGAACAAGGAAGGTAAGGTATGGGCCATCTCACAGGGCACGATTGAAGGTGGTGTGCTTCAGGCGCCCGTATGATGAGACGATGATGAGGCAGATGAAGCGACAGTAGTGATTGCTATTCACTCTGATGGTAGCAGGAGGTGTTCGAGGGATGAATGGAGTCAATCGAAGTCAGAGCAGGAGCAAGTAAGACTCGAGAACGTGGATTGAAGTAAAGTAAATAAAGGCATGGCCAGTGATAGTAGACACATTTTTTCGCCCCTCTTTAAAGCATAAGTAGGGGGAATGAGAAGTCGATAAGATGCATCTGTCACTACGCGAAGAAGAGTCAGATCGGACGTAGCCACGATAGTTGTCATCATCGACGCAAAGAGGAATCTCAGACGAACACCCAGCAGCGCCAGCATGATATCTAGGAACCTAGGTACTTCGTTAGTCTCGATAGATGCAGGCCAGAACCGGAGGTCCATTTAGTTTGTGCCTGTGGTGGCGGATCTGAGAGAGGTATCCGCATGCCAATGGTACGGCTCCGAAGACGAAAAGAGGCTTTTTTTTTTTCTTATCATTTCTTTTTCTTTTTCATTTTCTTTTATTTATTCCCCCTGGATAAATGACCAGTGATGACAGTATTGCGTATTCAATATCCTATGATCGAGGAATCCGCAAACAAATCCGATCGATCGATGGGGATAAGCGCAATGATTCGAATTGGAACCGCATGTGCCAACCATGTGGGAAATGGAATTTGAAGGTTGATACTAGTGGGCCATGCAACAATACCTAAATTTAAATTATTATTATCGGGTACGTTATCACATTCAGTACAGTACCATTGAACTTTACGACGCACAGTAAGATCTATTACCTGCGTAGGTAGTAGTCAACATGCAGTCATGGAACTGATAGTATTGGTATTTATCCGTACTCCGTACAGAATAAGGACTTGGAAATGCAAGGCCCCCTCTACGGTTCCGGGCCTTAAAAGTACATTATTGAATGCCAGCGCAGTAGCGCGGTTCTAGTCCATACTCCACACTCTATGGATTAGACGTTAGAACGGAAGACTAGAGATATCTACGTCTACGAGTAGATAGATAGAGATACAGCCAACGACATATCTTACGCCTGAATGCAGCACGTGGGCCAGATTCCAAACAATTATTTTCCTGCTAAGCACGGAGTATGACTGAGGTAAGACTTCATTGTATGAAACCGATCTCCATGTAATCTGCAGTGTGATGATGCAAAGAGTCAGACGCGCCCTGAATTTCTTCTATGACTGATTCATAAGCGATAAAAAAGTGTATTAGGCACTATGTATGGAGTGCTGGGCACCTGAACTGTTATCCCCACTGGTTCCCTACCTTTGTTACCAAGGAATCTAAATGATCCTGATCCGAGCCAAGTCGAATATGGCTCGACTCTCGGATCCGCTCGTCAATTGCGCAGTCACTGACAGAATAATGCTGTGCTGGTGGCGATATTTTGAATCCACTTCTGTGGCTTGTATGGTCACGCTGTCAGTGCAAGCTGGGGAAAAATCATGTTCCAGGCTTGCAGAGTGCAGACTGCCTTGTGTTACGGATTTCTCTCCGGACTGCAGGCAACCTGAAGCAAGGCACGGTCATGGGGTATCCCAAATTCCTAATAGCCATCGTGGAAAGGAACTTCAAGCTTCAAAGGTGATCGGTGAGTCCGAGTCCAAGATCCGGATAACAAACATTTCTACGAGTAAGTAGTAGGAAGTCCGAGTCCTTAGTTGAGAAATCGGAGGCTCAATTCATAGACAGTTTTTTACCCTCCAAGGCTGGCCTCCCAAGGGTTCAGCCTTGGCAGTTCTGTATGGAATGAAAGGAATGACAAGCTTCTATTTTGGCAGAAACTCGCTTGATGTCGCCAGATTCGACCATAGTCTCATCTCATCTCACCCTAGTCCACGCACGTTGTGATCGTTATCTCATAAGGCTGGCTGAGAATTGAAAGACAGATGCGTCTTCGGACTGTTCCCTGGTTTCCGGACGCTCCATGCACCCCCAAAAGCGTTCTGCAGCATTGTCAGCTAGTCGGATCAGGTATAGTTTCAGCTGTAGAGAAAGTTCGTCCATGCGGTGGAGCAGGTTTTGATTGGCGGGTAAGGAAGTCTTGGTTTTGTTGTGCTTTTAGCTTGACTGCGTTTTAACCAGGATTATGGTCGGGTCCCACTACCCAAACCCCGTACCTTAGTGTCAATGATGTACCGGCCAGAAGGCAGTACTCCGTACTGATTGTGGACATTGCTAGGGATTGACACTCAGGACGGCATTATTAGCATTCCTATTCCTCGAATCATCTCCTACTGGATCAGATCATAAGTAAGCGTACTGAGTAAGCATAATATAATTTACTAGCTCGAACTCCAGTTAATCAAAGCCAATACCAGAGAGCCTTCTCCTATGATGCGAGTACGTAGCGACCATACCTCGCTTAATCCGGTACTACTATACGCAGGCCTCACAGACCTCCTGACCTGTCGGATCCGAACAATAAACCAGGAATCAATAGTTCAACCAAGCCTGGATAAACCACCATTCATATTTTCCATCTGTCCGTCGTCCAGTGCAGAGGTCGATTGGACAAACACCACGTATCACCATCAAACGCCGACCTTCTCCGGCGCGAAGCCCTGTCCAATGATCTAGATCCGAACTGCAAAGCGTTTAAATATTCTGTCACCTGTGTAAAGTAGACAGGACATAGGAATGCAGACTAAAATAGTCCCCTTCCCTAACGAGACTGGTCTCGGCCGGTCTGGATCCTCCAACTTGGTCCCTGTACTATTCGGCCCGTGCCCAACGGATGGGTAAGACAACCCCCCGGTCCCCGCCAATCAGAGTCCCCGAGTGTCATTCTGACTTTTGGTCCAAAGTTTAATGGATTGCACTAGGACATGTCCGCAACTTTGCACCGTTACCCTATGTTCTGTTTCCTTGGATAACTACTCGTCTACTCCGTATTCAGTATTCAATGATCATAATTCTGGATACCTGTCTATGTTCTACGATGGATGATGGTGATGATGATGACTGATGGATGACATATGCGGAGCTGTCGATTTCTTCAGCTCCGCAACGGACAACACTACGAAGCCCCAAACAATTCGAACAAATGATCTATCACCTTGTCATGGGTCTCCCTCCAACTCTCAAGCCTCGGCGCAATAATGCAAATATTTGTTGCCTCTTGGTGGGCCCTGTAGTTATTTCGTGATGTTCGACCGTTCGAGTGTACAATTTGTGCTGACCACTACCCTCCTACTCTCTCCCTAGGCTAAATGCAAAGGTCAAGTGATGCGCCGGACAGCATCTCATACTCCGTAGTGTCGAACCTGATTGGTTGTCTGCATCTCCTGTCCCGGGTCCGGCCGTAACCCGAGTGTATGGATAACAAGGTTAGATCGCCCGAATATCAATGCATGGCAGCTGGGCCTCGCAGCTGGGCCTAACAGTGTGGCAGCCTGACAGGTACCGAATCGACCGCTTTTCGCCTCCTAATTTGTGACATACAACGTTTCTCCGCGTTCTCGATTCGTCTCACCGCAGGCCTGCAAGGTCACCCAATACCTGGTTGAGGACTTGTTGTACCGGTCCCGATCTTTCGCCGTCTCTCCAGGTCTTGACCGATTCCTGCAGTGCTTGACTGACTTCTAGCCCCATCTGATGGCACATAGTAACATACGCGGCTGCGGCCTGTGCGCGTCCCATCCGGACGGTTTCGATGGACATGTCTATCTCCCGGCAAAGCATTTTTTGCGCGAGCGCCACCAACGGCCCCTGCAATTCGCATACTTCAGGCTTCTGGCCATTGCCTGCGGTCGCCCATTTTCCAAACCTCTCGAATAGTTTGCCCAATTCGTCGTAAAGGCTAACCTGTACTTTCCTCGTCCCATGTATCACAGCCCTGTCAATCAGTGGTGTCATTTCTCCGAGATAAGACTTGATTGCTGTCGTCGGAATTAGCAACTCCTGACAGAAAACGATGGACTGTGGGTACCAACCTCCCGCCGCTGCAGCGGACGGTTCAAGACATTCAAAGAGACACTCCACACAGGCCGCCAGTGTATCTTCTAAGGTTTGCCTGTTTGAGAGTCAGACGTCGATTCTAGGAGCTAGAAGAACAGGGAAAATAAAATAAAAAAAGCAGCAAGTCTTGTAGACGTACTTGGATTTGTGGCCGCTGCCGGAATCAATGTCCATAGAGTCTGTATCAGCATCCGTAACTTCATCCAGTACTCGAGACACAATGCTCAGCGCATCCGGCATGAAATCCACGTCTTTGCGGGCGCGAGCGACTCCGCCTAGAGCTACGAGCCCATGGGGACGATACGTCGGATTGTTGCGCTTCCCCTCTCTGATCGCAATAACCTGACCCAGCCACTTAGCATCCTCGGAATACACTGGACGCGACGCTGAGACTTACCTTCATTGAGTGGCTAAGCTGCATGTTTTCCTGCCACAGCTTCTGGGCTTGGCTTGCGAACTTCACAAACGCCTTGAGCACAACCTCTTTTCCTTCCCACGTCTTTCCCGCCAGTGCCTTCTCCAGCACAGGCCATAGTGATTGACTTGTGGCGAGATCGAGATCGGCGTCTAGCAGCATAATGGCGTTTGCAATACCAAGGGCCGCCGTGTGCTTGATGGCCCACCGCGGGGAATCCAGGTTCTCCGCGGCAAGACTGGCAATCTCCTTGACATAAAGTGAAACCGCCCGGGTGCCGCCGACGTTATCTTGCCAGGTATTATCGAAGACCTCCCGCACATGAGTATCCGTGTCATACTTTGCAATGAAGATAAAAGGCAGTGTCGTAGCAGCAAACGCCATGAACCGGTCGTTGGACAGCTTAGACGTAGAATGTAAAATCTCTGCCGAGATGACTCTCTCGTTGGCATCCTCCGCCGCCAGATATAGATTCTTGGCCTGATTAATGGTTTTCAAGACTTGGTCGTCCGTAGCCAAGCGCATGAGATAGCCGATGGAGGTGCAATAGGATGCGCTGACGGTTTCGTTTCGATCAACGACATATTTACTCAGCAGCTGAATGAATCGATCCGCATACGGACGGAAAAGCATTGGCCTCATGCTGAGGAGGACAAGGACACGGCTGCAGCCCACTTTCGATGGAAGTCCAACTGCAGAGCGGAGAACGCCTTCGAGCCTGTGTGCAAATTCCTTCACACTGGCGTCGTCCAGCATGTCGATCAGGTATCGTTCGATCACTTCCATCATCGGTGATGTGCGGATACTAGATAACCTCATCTTATCTATCTCCTGGCCTGTTAACCCGTACTTGTCCGCATTGAGATGAACATAATTGACCGCTTGAGGCTCCAAGGAGCTCAGCGAATTGAGAAACTGTTCGATTATGCGAGGAACAAACGGTCGTAATGGACCACTGGGACTCTTCTTGATCATCTGAACCAGAGCCCCGATCGCGAACCCTTGAACCTCTTGCACACTGGACTCCATGCCCTTGTCGCTTAGCAGAAATGGAATGGCGCTTGCTAGCATAGTATTTGTTCGTTTCGTTTCCAAATCGCTGGTCTCTAAGGTACGGACGATTGCATTGGTGAGTGTTTGACAGAGCTTGAGCGCCGACACTCTTACTGATTCCTTGATATCGTCCAAGAGCTTGAATGCTTTCGTGAAGATTTCATCAAGGTATTTTGCGTACTTTTCAGGTTGCCGTCCCTGCATCAAGTCTGCGATCGCAGCACAGCTTGCCTGACGAACGCGCCATTCCCGGCCAGCCAGCATACTTGTCAGCAGATCGTCCATGATCTCATCAAAATGAGCATTGATTACAACCGTTGGGTCCTTGACTAATGCTGTCCAGATGGTGTTCATGGATCTTTGCACGTTCGGGTTGGGATCAAATCGGTACCGGAACAGCTTCGGGTAGATCTTGGTATTGTTCGCCAGATATCCGTTGACACTCGAATCGGAGAAGATAGTGCTGATGCCTAGCTTGCTAAAAGCGGCACGGTTAGTCCAAAGCGCGTTGTTGGAGGCTAGCGACATGAACCGGTACACCATTGTTGGGTCACCAGCCTCAGATGCGAGATTCATGATATCTTTGTACGTATTAATTGACGACCCTTCTCCAGTAGGGAGAGCACCAGGTTCGAAAAGCTCCGTATCTCCGTGAACTTTTCCGCCTGCGAGGTTTGACTTGTTCGCAGTAAAGGAGTCGACCAAATCTCGCACAAGATCGTCTTTGAGGGATTGATCGCCCATCTCGTAGACAAGGCCCAATCCTTGTGCTCCAGTCTCCTGCACAACTTCATCGCGGTCCCCGAGTATTCCTGTGAATGTGGCCTGGCATTTGCGTAAACGGTTTTGTATCTCGGCCAGATGTCCGCAGTTTTTGATCAGACACAACAGCCATATAGCGGACGACTTCCTTAGCGAGGGTTTGGATGCGGTGCAGTCCGCTATGATCTTGTCGCTCATCTCAGCGAGCACTTTCTCCGAAATTGTCATGTGCGGAACCTCCTCATCGACGTCAAATTGCCGGAGTAGTGACTTAGAATTCCAACCGATCGCGGCACTACTTAATGCGTCACCGACAGTGAAGTGGACCTCGGGGCTTCGGATCTCATGCAGTCCATAAAGGGAATCGAGAAGCTCTTTAAAGAGCACGTGTTCAGTACTTGATCTCGCAAAGGTCAAGGCCAGAAGGCCCAGCGCGGTGATGGCGGTATCACTCTCAGATTTTGCGTCTTGTGTTAGTTTCTCCTTGATTTGCTTCCAATTGGCATCAGAGAGCATTGCCGGCGACAGAATTCCCGAGAGACTTAGTAGTCCGAGTGCCACTTGTGCGGAGCGTCGCAGGAGAGTGTCACGACAGTTCTCTACCAGGTCAAATACTGTGCTTGTGAATTGTTCAACCTGTTCTTTGGAGGCTCTATGGAGCGCCTTGCGGAATGCAAGCCTGCTCAGTACATAAGCTAGGGCAAGGATTGCGCCCCTTATCTTCAGCATGGCTTCTCCGATCGCCGTTTTCCATGTGGATACAGAGTCCAACAGATCTGAAAGCAATGCTCGGATATCAGCATCAGGAAACGCAGGGTGAGATGCTAGAATCCCAAGAGCTTGCGCGGCCTTATTCTGTATTTCTTGATCATTACTGCTCACAGAGGCTCTCAATGACAGCGTCTGCGGAACCATAGCCCCAACTGTTTCATTTGATGCCAGCGAGCAGATGTTGACAAAGTGCTCTCCGCACTGATGTAGACCCAGTCGCTTGTCACTCGTGAGACCGGTCAAGGCACTTGTTAGGAATAATAAAATAGCTTCCCTGTCCGACGACTGCATGTACACTTTCAATCCCCGCCGGGCTCCCTCGTCAGACGTAAGAAGCACGTCGAGTTTGACATCCCAATCTTGCTCAATTTCCATGATGTTTCCGGATGCTGAGAGGGACTCCCAGAAGAGAATGTTGCGAAGGAATGCAATAGCAACAGGTAGAGCGGTCCTGTATGGCCCCGACAAAGCCTCGGGCGCGGACAGAGCCGGCGCCACTGCACTTCCCGTTGATGCTGGGGGCCCAAGCAGAAAGCGAGTTGCGTCGGAAAACGTTGGAAAGCTGTACCAAGCCTGGTCCGTTTCATCTGTTGCTGCTGATGCGGTCCATTTCCTGTCCTTGCTAGGATTGAGCAGCCGGTACCAATAAGGATGGAGGCCCTTTTTGCCTTCCTCTACAACTTCTTGATTCAGGTCCGATCCACGCGCAATAGCCATGAGGTCAATCCAGCGAGCCACGACATCACTATATGGTAAGAATCGATTGGCAAAACGGACGGCGGCATATTGCGAGCTGCGAACGACCTTGAATCCAGTGATGGGATCTTCATCACCGGGTTGATTGCCCATCTGGTGAACGAGGAAAGGACGAATCTGCTCTTGAAATTCCTTATTCCATCCGTCCACCGAAGAGTTCAAAATACTCCCCAGGGCCTGATCAATGCTCACAAAGATCTGAGGGCCGGAGTCGTCAGAGCTCAAAGACGTGAACAGCCATTTGATCAGGTTAAAATCAGAAAACTGCTCCTGGTCATCCTGAACTTGGAAATCGACCTTAGGAACAAGTATACCAATGCTCTCGTAGGCAAGGCCCCGGAGAGTCAAGTCTGACGGTGGAAGCCTTTGGCCACTGGCTCCAGGGCTGGGCCAACCCTGTGATTGAATGAAGTCCCTCAACCCTGCTATGAGCTTTGGCGCCATCCGCTTGAGATCAGAAGGAGATCCCATCCGCACCACCCAGGTCGTGAATGTAAAAATATGGGTTCTCAGTTTCGAAGCTAGTAGGCCTTGGGAAGACCTTGCTTTGTCTGAGAGGAGACCTTCCTCAATTAATCGCATTACTCTTTCCGTGTCCTTCGTAGCTATGATCGACTTTCCTAGGAAAGTCAAGATCTTCAACTGTACTGGAGGTCGCGCCGGCTGGGCACCATCCGCCGTACCGCCCCCAAAATAGAGGCTATACAGTTTCTGCACCACATCAGGATTTTCTAAGTCAGGAATAAATCGCTTCAGAATTTCTTCACCGATGTCGGAGACTCGAGAGTTTGCATCCGCAGAGGCGATAAGAGCGGGCATGAATCTCTCCGAGTCCGTGAAAGCTCCGCTAGAGAGGAACCTCAAAGCTGTTACTTTCGTCGCGGTAAGGTTGAGTCCGCCATTCGAAGCAGGGTTCCATGTCTCATCTGCAGGAAGGCCTTTGTTCAGAAATGTGTAGTCCGCAGGTGACAGCCCAGGACATGTCGTTGCATTCTTTTCGGCAGGGTGCAGAAGAAGTAACTTTTCGAACCACGAAGACAAAAAACTTGTATCCTGGTCAGAAAGACCAAGCTTTGACTTCAGCTGCGCATCCTCCTCACTACCCTTTGGAGGTAGCTTGAGCAGAGGCAGAAGCCGCAAGACAAGATTGAAAATAATGGCAGCTTGATTGGTCGCTGCTCCGATCTCAGAGATTCCCTGGAGCAGAGGGAGTAAGATCTCAATTCTCGCGTTGGGACCCAAACGATCAATGCCTTGTTGAATATAAAGCAAATCAAAATGTCTGATCAGTTGAGACTTCTGGTCTTTGAACTGCTTTAGTAGAGCTGCCACGGGCAGCTGGATGGACGGTGCTTGAACCCTCGTATTGATATGTTGGCACACTGCAATGACCTTACTGCGGACTGCGTGGCTCTCGGAACCTAGCTTCAGTAACAACGGAGCCAGATATGTGTTGAGAAGTCCTTCGAGTTTCTCATCTGCATCAGCAAGTGCGATTCTCAATTCAACCTTTGATATTAAGTTCAGCTCGCGAGCCTCGGAACTCGCTGACGTGGCATCGGAAGCCATAATGAAATCAGAGGAAAAGAAGATGCTTAACCTGGTGCATGGATGAGGTGAAAGATGATAAAAGACAGGACAACTTATCAGAAGCTATGCTTAAATATAGAATGACTAGAATACAACTCGCCTTCCGTAGGCAGATACACCTCACGTCACTGCGGTTGAGAAGCTCTCCCGGTAGAGGACGCACCATGCTTAGTCATCACGCTGGAGGATGAGTCGATCACAAATGTCGACATGAGAATTCTTACAGATCGAAGATGAGAGAAGTCAGCAGAAGAACGGAAGGTCCAAGTAGCAGTGGATCGTCTGCGCCCGTTGCGTTGCAAGAAACACAGCGAGCGGACTTTCGAGGGACTAAGTAGTCAAGACGGATGATATATTCAAAACCATATATACTCCAGGCATGACCCGGAGAAGAAAAACCACAATGTTTACATCTCTCATCATCTAAGGTAATTCATCACTCATTATATATCGTATATCATGGAGACGCAGCACCCCTTCTTTTCTCTGCTGCGTCACCTCGCAAAAACCTCGCCACCTCCCCTTCCGCCCTCAAATCCATCTTCTGGGTGGCATTGCCGAAAAGGCATTGCCACAAATCGTCCTTCTTCACAAGCTCTCCGCCGGCTGTTCCTTTTGTCATCAACTTCGCCAGTGTCGCATCTTGTACTTCCAAGGAGTTTGCCGAATCAATGGCTGTTTCAGTCAGGTTTTGGAATACGGCTCCTGGGTCGTCCAGTGCCTCCTTCACTTTCTCCTTCTGGACGATATGAGCTAGGCGGCGAGAGACTGATAACTCGTAGATTGATTGCTCAACCGTATCGGACACGAGGTACATCCAGACGGTAGTAGGCCGATGCTGACCGATACGATGCACACGGGCGATGGCCTGAAGCTCAATCGCAGTATTGACAAGGGGTTCGCATAGAAAAACATGGGTTGCGTTGACCAGGTTAAGACCGGATGACTGTGCTTTAGCATGTAGAAAGAAGCATTCGACCTGGAGCCATGATTAGTAAAGATACAGCAACATACGTGCTCTTGGAAACATACCGCTGGGTCAGTCTTGAACCTCTCTATACCGTCTGCATTGTCGATGCTACTGTACCCAATCTTAAATCGGGTAAAAGCGGTCCCCAACACTTCAAGGAAGGTCTTGTATTGAGAGAATATAATCGATTTCGCACCAGGGTCATGCTCGCGTAGCCAAAGTATATGACGGGCCAGAGTGTCGATCTTGGTGCCAAATGAGGCGTCAAGCTCGATGTTCTTAATCTCTCTGAGCGTCCCCGAACTGATGTCAGCGTAAATGAAGTTGTTTGATGAACGGCCTGATTCAAATTTGGGTGCCTTCTCCTCCTGCACCACAAACTCTTCTGGTTTGTAGGTGATCTGGTGAAAATCATTGATCTTGAGTCTTTTTTTGCAGGTAGGACAGGTGCGATGCTGGTTCCACCATATGCGCAGACAATCCTTGCAGTATTTATGACCACAAACGGTCAAGACGCCTATAGATGTAAGCAAAATGAAGTCTCAGCGTAGGAAATATAGCACATATACTCACCATTCTCAAAGCTGGATTGACATATAACACATATTCTCGATGCACTATCAGCCCCCGAGTCGTCTCTAATATGTAGAAGATAACGATGTTTCGACCTTAGAGTGGATATTTTTGCATCTATATCGTTCTCTTGCTTGAGCTTTGCTGCATATAGATTTTCGTCCAACGGTTTACCGACACTCTCCTCGTCATAAGGAGCAACGGTATCGGATATTTGTTGCAGCTGACGGTAGTACTCGAGGCGGTTGTTCATAGTGTCCCGGAACATCTCCACTTCTCTCTCCAGATTGGATGACACTTTGTTCTGATCAGCGGCCATCTTGGCAGCATGCTGGAGGACTGAGTTGACAAGTTCCAACTCGGCAAGAGCACGAGAGCTTCCCCCACTTCCTTGCCATTCAAGGGAGGTCGCAAGACTGCGAAGCTCGCTGATGATGCCACGAAGAGAACCAAGCGCAGGCGCGGGTTTCAGCGCACTTCGGGTGTTCATCACCGAAAGAAATAGCTGCGGGGATGGCCCTTCGCCTTGCTGAGCCTGAATAATCCCGCCTTTCACCTCGTGAGCGATGAGGACGTTCTGCTGACCGGTGAGAGCGTCGTGACGGTCCGCAAACATGGCGCGCAGAGCTTCCATATATACATACATCTCGTCTTGATGCTTTGTTGACCTTTCGTACTCGTTTCCTTCGAGCTCTGACTCATCCTCTTGGTCAATGAGCGACTGTGCCAGTAACTTGACCATGATATCGCGCCATTCATTGTACTGGGCAGCGTGTTTATTCATCACTTCACAGAATTCCTCGTATCTGTCGAATATGCGGCGGGACTCCAGTCCTTTACTGTAAAGCTGTGGCTTCATTTTTGGGATAACCACAAACTGCTTCCTTTCTGATTTCTCTTTGATCACTCTCATATATCGAGCAACTTTACGAGAAACATCAGTCAGTATCTCCATCCGAATCAATTTGGCCTCTTCATAAGCCTCAGTCTCGCGTTTCTCGAGGCGCTTGAATTCCTCCGATTCCGGTTCAGTGAGCTTCGGATCAGTCCTGATCTGGTAAAACGCATTTCCGATAAAGAATATCGAAATGTGCTGGATCTCAAGGGCAGCACGCAGCCTTTGACGGTACGCACTGACGCGAGTATTCTTGTCCGCCTCCTCAACTTCGTTATCGCTCAGTGGATCATCTGTCGCTCCGCCTTGGCTCACACCGTTGGATGTGGCTTGACTCTTAGCACGCTCTAACTGTAGCCGGGAGCGACATTCCTTGACCAGTGCGGTGGACCGTTCATATGACTGCGTCCAGAGATCAAGCGCTTGTTGACGACGCAAGGCATTTTCCAGTAGCTGCCCCCGTCGGAGCTGAGACAGAACGAGAGCGCGCTCTTCTGCATGGACAAGAGCATCATTTTGATCGATCATTATCTCAAGGACCTCGGCGACAGACCGGAGCGGACCGCCACCGAAACCCAAGACACGGCGACTGCTTCCAGCCGGATAGAGACATGCTTGACGGAGTCTCATTAGCCAACTCCGCATCTTCTCTACGACGGCTTGGTCCTCGGGATTCCAATCCTCTTTGAGTGGTGCACCGGACAAATCTAGGCCACAATCTTCGGCCATTTGCTCGAATAACTGTCCGTAATGCTGTTCTTCAACCGCTGTGAAAGGAATAGTGATGACAAATCTCTTTTGGGACGGCAGATCAAGCTCACTGCGAACATGGTCTTTGCTGTGCCGAAGAGCGATTCGACTGACAATGTCGGATAGCAGAGACTGAAACGATCCACAGAGCCTATTCCACACGAACCCACAGAACGGCTCATAATGAAGGAAAAGCAAAAGACCAAGAAGGTCAGAGATGTCTTTCCGAAGAGGCGTACCGGTCACAGCCCACGCATTCTGGCGAGGTATCAGACGTGCGACCTTTGCTGCATTGCTTACGCCGCTCTCGATCATTTGGGCTTCGTCAAGGCAGACTCGCCACCATGATATTTTGACAAGAGGCGACTTTCGTGGCTGGAATCTTTTCTCATATCGCAAATTGCGTTTTGGAGCATCACCGGAATAATGGATCTCCCGTGCAAGGACATCATAGGTGGTGATAACGACATCTTGGTCGGCGAGTAGTTCAACAAGTTCGCGGTCTGAAAGCTTCTGGTGGCGATTTATACCTGTATAGTGAAGGACGTGGAGAGCTGGTGCATGCAACTGAATTTCGTGTATCCATTGCTGGAGAATAGCAGGAGGGGTGATGATCAATGTTGCAGCGGATTGTCTCAATCCACCGATGACCAAGTCCATATCAGGTTGTAAGAAACGTCGATGAAGGCACATGAGACTGATCATTTCCACAGTCTTGCCCAGTCCCATCTCTTCAGCAAGGATACCGCCCTTGAGATAGTCCGCCGGCGCATACCAATTGGAAAGATCGGATGTGACAGTCATGAACAAAGGGCTAATGTAGTAAGTTTTCCCCTCAGCGTCTGTATGCTCCTCGAATGAAGCGGGCAGTTCGCCCACTAAACTCTCCACCAGCGGAGACACTTGTCCATTCTCCTGAAGCTTCACACCTTCCCTTTCGAGTAACCATCGTACTGCTCTCCTTTGGAATGGATAAAGTCGACATTGTATCAAGTCGGACCTAATTTCTGCAGAAGTCTCGGGTGTGTCTTGAGGGACATGGACATTATCGTAGAAATCGCGAGGCGACCAGATGGCTGCTGGCGCAAAGCCCATATTGCGCGCCGTGTTGTACACATGATCTGACACCTTCCCCGCATCACGCCGTAGCACGTATTTCGCAAACGTTTCAAGAGCCGCAGGATTTAGCAGCTTTTCATCGATAACAGCCAGGGAATCCCTCCATAGAATAATTGTCTCAAGGCGGAAGGACTTCCTATCTGTTGAACAATGGAGAGTACATTGATAACATGCGATCGGAGCCTTCTTATGATATCGATCGGCGCAAACAAGGCGATTAGCGAATTCGAGGCGTTTCCCAAACTCTAGCCACTGAGGGCTAGTCGAAGACTCTTTGTACACGGTCTTTCGCTCCGGCAACGTAGCTATCTCTAGCTCGAAAGAGTCGTGCGAGGTCGACTCGCGAGTCCAACCGGACAGATGTCGGGAAATTCTAGCATCCTGAAGAATAACAGGAAGCCGGCGTAATGGCTTCAGAGCATCATCAATGTGTTCCCCCAATAGAGGATTTGCGTGAGCGAATTTCTGACAGAGATCGGCCAAGTCAGTTCGCGCTCAACGGTATGCGGTCCATAATTGTGGTCATTTACGTACCAGGGTTAGGTCAAAGCGCGCCAAGGCAATATAGCCATTGGGGATTCCATTTTCTGAGGCGCCCTTCACGTCTCGAAGACTCTGGGGTGCTGATGTCAGTTTGCGACGCTTGCTGGGAGGACCATCGCTTTCGAGTTGCCCGCTTTGCGCAAAAGCGGTGGCTAGACTATCAGGCACTCTACCTGCAGGTTGTAAGAGATTAGCAATCAATCAGCAATTTCATTAGAAAATGATAGTCGCGCACCTGAATAGCAAACTTCTTCCTTCACCACAACCATCCTGCAACTCTTTGGTCTGTACAAAGCGCCACAGTGCATCAAGTACAGAGCGGGAAGATGAATGGCGATAAGGAGATCTTATCATAAAAAGCACGTGATTTTATAACAGGGTTCCATGGTTCTGGGGATAGTGGCAAGACTCACTTTTCTGTTGGTAACGTATAGGCGTATATCCTCAAACCTAATTAAGACTAGGGTAGTGATATGCAGCAAAGTATGCTTGATTCTGATCGACTAGTGCTAGTAAGTGAAATAATGCATCTCGATCTAACTGCCCTCAGAGTAGCTTCACATTGGGTTTAATTCTTCCTGCCTGGCCCTCTTCCGATGATGCTTCTCACGCTGTCTCTGCCAGATGATAACAGAACATCCTGAGTTGCTTGAAATGGAGCAGTCTGTGGTCGGTCTTCTGTATCAAAGACAACGCTTCCGTTGATAGCGCGGACCATTCTGTGATACGGTTGTTGGTCAGCACTACTCCCGAAAACATCAGTTGTATCTCCAGCAGATGTCGACTCGCCACCTGTGACTGAATGGTAGAATGCGCTGCCCCATTGTCTAGTGTGCAATTGCGACGGGCCCGAAGTCAGAGTATAGGTAGAGATACCAGTAACTCCTGTTGCCCCTATATCAAGACCTCTATTCATTTGGGCGTTTATGGTGAGCTCAGTGTCAGTCATACCATATGTTGTGTTGACAAATAAAGGATAGTTGAAGGTCAGATCATTAGTAGATCCGTAGTCTCCAATTTTTGCAGCTATTATGTTCCCAGTTGTGAGTTGGTTATTCGCTTGGCTCAATCCTTGCTGGTTCAGCAGACCGAAATTGGAGTACTTCAAGGACTGATTCCAAGTAAATTGGTTCGACGTGATGCTGAGAGTCCTTTCAGCAACAACAGAGTACGAGAGTGTATCGTTAACGCCTGTCTCATCTTTGGTGAGACGTCGTGTGATTGTGAACTGAGGTGCCGGCGCGGTTATTTGGGGTTCCTTCTCGGATTGATCAGTTCTTGAATAGAATGCATCCTCCTCGAGGTACAAAAAGATGTTTCCCGTGACCACCCAGTATGAGCCGACAGAATCAGAAAGACTGGGAGTTCCGTTGGCTCGAACTTCTAAGCCCACAATTTTTATTTCAAAAGAATGTTCGCGCCCGTCAGTCAGGAGAGGAAGAAATGGTGAGATGTCTATCTCGGGTTGTCGCAGGTCAAAAGCATCAATTCCAACTATTGGACGCCAGAAGCCGGGTGCTACGCCCCCTGTGAAGATTATTGGGAATGGCCAGACGACCCCAGCAAGCAGACCGTCGATATAGAGCTGGATTTCACGAAAGGGAGAATACCCGTAGAGTTCGCCAACAGTGTTGACGAACGAGTCTGTGTCGGAAGAGAACACATTAGACCACCAGAACTCCTCTGTGGACTGTCCACATGCAGAAATCGACACAATGGCACGGCCAGTGTTGGAGGGGAATTGGTAGGCTATCTCCACATTCTCTGAAGGCACAGTGAAGGCACTTGATGCATTAGACGCTGATTTGCGTGCTGATATCGGCAGAATCATGTCCGCCGTTCTGACAGTGCCCTGATGAGAGAAGACGGCAGTAAGTGTGGCATTGAAAGTGCCTGTATAGACGTCTGATATCAGATTACCAAGATCAAAGATTAACTTTTGTCGTTCTTTCCATAGTGCATGGTACTGAGACATCTCCTTAATGTATGTCCAGAAAATCCCATTCGTAGTTGGTTCAGCTGTCGATGTACGGAATACTTCTGTATCCCCAAGATACATTATCCCTAGTCGATCATATTGACGACCTCTAGATGTCACAGTGAGGTTGATTCGAACCGTGTCGAAGTCACATTTCGGTGGATTGTAATATCCTTGTTGTTAGAATCAATATCAGAGCCATCAATCCGCCGGGATATGCACTGACCTACAAAAGGTTCGCCATAGCTATAGGCAAACACATGATCCATAAGAAGTATCTCGTCGTTGCAAGGAGAATCTGCGCCTCCCGAGAGCGAGACAGGTTGGTACACTTGAAAGACCTCCAAGGCGCCTGTCGTATTGGAGGTAGAAGCTGAAGCCTGACGAGTTGCAATACCAGTTAAACACTGCAAAGGCAGATATCCAAGCCATATGAAGGCGGCACAAAGCATGAGTGACAGCGCCATGCAGACGATCTTTATTTGATAGGGGTAGTTCTGGACAGAATCCTCTTGATTTCTATTCCAATTCAACGGCACAGAAGGCTCTAATTCCGAGCAAGTCTCCGATTTCGACTCTCTGTATATTGTAATATCATTCAGCAAGAGTTCTTTCGCGTCGACCTTGGATATTCTTCGGTATCGCCGAATGTTGGCGAAATTCACTGCAAAGCAACAGCTGAGAAATAGCGCCGAAACAAGCAGCACAATCAACAGCGACTGGGACATGGAGCACCCTAAAAGGAAGCCGCGATTACCTCCATATCCCTGCTCCATTTCGAATCGTGCCATGGCTGGGTCCATCAATGCGACGGAGCTACACAGGAGCCCCGTCGGGCGTATGCAGGCGTCTCCTCTTCCCCCTCAGTAGCGTTGTCGTTGCTCCAAATAAGCTTTGCAGGGGATAAAAGTATCATATCATGATATCACTAGTGAGAAGTATAAGTATCAACGCTGGCCTGCAGCAAGTGCGACGACTATCTGGTGTACTATGTAGTAGTTAACGTTAATAGGTAGAGATGATAAGCCTTGCGGGATAGCAGTCATGTCACGCACTAGACAATCGACCTGCCCTTTTGAGAAAGGAAGATCGACACAACACATCTCCTGGGCAGCAGAATGACCTACTCCGATTCAGATAGACTACGTCTGATGACGCATATCGTCATGGTGTGACAGTCTATGCGATCCAAATGTCCTTACAATTGGTAGAACGGACTCTCTTTGCCAATGTCAATTCCACCTCGCTTTCCTTGAAGACTATCATTAGAACAACGCTTTAAAGTTATACAAAGTATCTTCTGATGGACATCACCCTCCACAAATCCGAACGGACCTTCCATCCTCTCAGTCTGTTATATCTGAGCAAAACGACAAGGCGAGCGGAGGATTGTATTATGTACAAGAATTACAACTCGACGGTAAGATCGGAGCATAGCGCTGGTGTGTTACATGAACAGACGCCAGGCACCGAGAATGAGAGCGGCTGTACCGGTGCAAACACCCCTGAAAGATAATATGTTAGCCAGGCCCGAGAGAAGGTAGCAAAGGAGCCATACATAAGCCATTGTAAGGTCGAGAACTTCACAGCCTCAACACGCTCTCGCAACCCTGCAACTTCCTGCTCGATTCGTGTTTCAGTCTCCTTGATACGCATTTCTTGACTGTTCGCTTCTTCTCGGATACGGCCTTTTTCAAGGTTCAAATCAAGGCGAACAGAGGCCTGTGTTCGTCCAATCTCGTCTCGTAGACGTGAGTTGAGTTTCGCTAGATCCGCAGCAATCTTTTCGTGGGATGATCGAGTCAACTGCGCTTCGGTCGAATCTGCGTTTAGCAGCTCAGAGCGGAGTTTAGCAAAATCGACTTTCTGTGTGTATGCTGAGCGTTCAGTATCTACAAATGTGTTGTCAGCACCTGAGAATAGAGGAGCAACAAGAGGACATGATGGCTGCCAAAGCTCCAAATAGATGTGATCCTAGGGCATGGCCAACTTGGGGCAAACAAGGAATTGGCTAACCTTCCCGAAGAACCATTGTCCGCGTCAAGTGCTGTATTGATTCTTGGATGACATCGTTCAGGACCCTCATCATCGCGACGGCTTGCTCTTCACTGAATCCTTCATCCTTAAGCCGTTGCACGAATCTCAGTGTATCGAAGTGATGTTCCCGCTGAAGAGGAGTTGAGGCATGAAAGGCACGCCGCGCTGGCTTGAAAGCGGCTACATATACCCCATTATGCCTGATAGGACTGTTGAGGTCCTCGAGAGCCGGACGATTTTTTGGGGCGCTCGGTGATGTAGGCGGGCATCTTGCAACCAGTGTTGTCGGGCTGAGATTCCGAGATGCCGCAGAAAAAAAGCGGGCTTGGTGTGGATAAATTGACAGAGAACGTAGCTCTTGACATACGGGAGTCAAACTTTGTATGCGCTGCTGGGGTTGTCGCAAAGTTGAGAGAGCATTGCTTTGGGGTGGAGCGACCGTAATCCGAGTAGAGGAGCCGTTCCAGGTCAGACGAGGGAGGAGTGAGCGCGGAACTTCGGTGACAGATTTCTGCGGCGCCATCCTCAGTGTATATCAGCGCAAGGAGGACTCATCGGCGAGAATGTAGCGGTGGATGCACAAATCAGCAACTTCTATCGGTTGGATAAGTGACTGTTGCTCGCCTCCTAGTAGTCACAGTCAACCGGGATGCGGGCATTGCCGATGACTAACACAGAGTATAATTATCGCAGCACTAGTGCATTTTGGGATGCATGTGATTTCCCGCGGAGAAGTATGAGAGTTAAGAAGGCATGATTGAATTACATTTGCAAGAGTTTGTCTATGCATCATTATTATAATTCTTCTGCTATGTCACAACAGTGGAAGGATATCGTTGTATGTCTCATTCGAATTCGCCGCAAAGCAGTCACGAAACATGTAAAAGATGGCGCTTCTCATAGCTGGAACAGCTCCTTAAGCTGCTGCATGGTATCCTCAGGACCATGTACGGAATGACCTATCGTCCGCGGGTCTGAGTAGATCTCGTAGTCATTACCTCCAGGGAAGCACTTGTCTCCGAAGAAGTGGATTGTTGTGTACTCAACACCAGTAATTTCTTTCTCAGCTTCAACATGCCGCAGGCAATAGGTCTTATCCCAACCAGTGGGGAAGACGTCAAAAGAAATCTGGCCACCAATAGAGTAGCTACAGATTGATTGTTAGAATCATGATCTGGAGCGTGGTATTTGACTACTGCCATCATGATTCACTTACGTGAGGCCATAATCAGGAAACTCCTTCTTCAGCGCATTGACCATATCTGCTCTGATGTGGCGTTCTTTGTCATATCTGCCTTAATTGTTAGCCGACTAGTGCTCACAAATACCATTGCCGTCTTCTCAAAGCCTGATTGAGCGCAGATTCGAATACACATACGCTTCGAACTCGTTTCTTTCTTCAACACTTGCGTTTCTGCCAATAGGACTAACATTGATCATTCCATTACGGAACTCAATGAAGGTACCGCGCTTCTTGGGCAACTGCAAGTCTGCAAAGTATCTCAGGATAAAGTTCACGAGCTTCTGATATTTCTCCTCGCCGATCCAGTCGATGAAGCTGGTGCTGGCAAGAGGCTTGCCCAGACGAAAAGCCATCAAACCATTCTCCGGGAAGCAGAAATCGAAAAGGGAGGTCACATCCGTAGCAGCCGTTCCGAGTTGTTCTTGTTGTTTGGCAAGATTGGAACCGCCGACCTGCAGACGGTGAGATGACGTCGAGATCCAGTGAATCGGGTTAACTGACGTATCCAATGGCACACTTGTGGCGCAATTGCGATAGAAGCATGAGCATCTCGGGGGTAACGCTCTGGTACAGAGAATTGTCGACCATCAGCTCATGGACTCGGCATTGAGGGCTTTCATTGGCAAATCAACGTACCCGTCTCGCAGGTGTCAGCGTCTCATCAACATCGAACAGGCAGATTGTGTTTTTAATAGGGCGGTCCTGGAGAGCCGGGTAAATACTGGCAGCTTCGGTAGCCATGATGATGTATGTTTCTCAAATAATATTGTTGGATCAATCAATGGAATTGGTTATACAATGTCTGTGCAAGGAGAGCTAGAAATCAAACGACAGCCAAAATTCGCAGGGGATAACCAGACTGCGGGACAAAGAACTATTAAATATCAATACCTTCTAGTAAAGCTCAGGAACGTGGCCTATCCGCATGCGGTGAGAAGAGGGGCTAGCGGGGTCTAGCCAGGAGTAGTCCTTGTTGACTCAGGCACCAAGGCAAACAGCTAGAAGCGGTCAAAGTCAGGCTCCGCAGTCAGGACAGTCAGGGACTCATGGCCACTCCTTCGAGTAGAAAACAAGACATACGTACTACAGTCTGTGGGTCTGGATCTTCTTATCGATAACCAGATTAGTAGTACAGCAAGCGAGAGTTGTTCATGCCACCATCTTCTTTGAGAAACATCGCTTATGGCTTGTACCTCTCTATTGATCGGCCTATTGTAGAAGATAAAAAAGTAGGTGTGAATGAATACCTACCAACTTCGAAACACCAGAATTCGGGAGATAAAAGTACACAGATTGGGGTCTTCTCCTCACCAATGCCTGTCTTTTCTGTGGTGGTCCTCGTGACTGAGCGAGAAAATAAATAGTGCGATAGACTAGGAGTGTTTTCTGATAGACTCAAGTTCCTTATATGGATCATGTCGGAGGACCAATGGCCATATAATATTAGCGTTAAGCATAGTGTGCGTTAAAACAATTCCTAAATCCTCCAAATATTGCAAAAATGAAAGCCATATAAACTCCTGAACGGACTGAAACACCACACGAAAGTACTCCGTAGTATGGCACATAATAGCCTAGCGACCCATAGTAGACTGAAAAACCTTGGCCGCCAATTCGCTCAGTAGTCGGGCTCTTTCAGTCTGCGGAAGTTCTTGGAAAACCTCGTAGACACTCTTGCCTTTTGCGTCTCGGACAGCACCGAGGCGATTCCCTGCAACGGCACCAGCCAAAGCACCGGGAGTATTGGCCACAATGAATCCTAAAGCACCACCGCTGATACCACCCACCACAGACCAAAAGCGTGATGTAGGCCTGGTACGTCGTTGGCCATCGGCATCGGTATCCTCGGCAAGCCCTTCTTCCCGTAACATCTCCTCGAAGACAGACCCAAATTGCTCGGAGGCTCGTTGCTCGCTATCTCTGGTGGTGCCGCCGAATCCAAAGGCAGACCACGGGAAGCCGCCGGCGCCACCCTGAGGCACTTCCTCCGGTGGCTCTTCGTATCCTTCTGCTGCTCTTAGGGCGTCATATTCTCGCCGACGTGTCTGGTCGGAAAGAGTATAATAAGCATCATTGATGTCCTGGAATCTCCGAGTACGCGCAGGCCGCTCCGGTGAGTCGACAGGGACTCGATCAGGATGGGACTTCAAAGATTCTCTGCAGATGATTGAGTGTTATTGAATGCCACGATATGATCCGAGCCCTTTGCGCACCTTTTGTATGCGGTTCGAATTTGTTGTTGAGTGGCGTCGGGGGAGACACCCAGTATTTTGTCTGTATCATTATGAGCGCAGCTCCGACGGTTTAATCACACGGAAGAAGAGCAATATTACAGTAATCCGGTCGCCCTGGTTCCTGTCGTCAGTCTTTGATTATCCTCAAGGCAAGACTAGGGTTGATAGGTCTTACGAGGCATATTGACTTTGACTGTTAAGCGTTCTGAGGGAAGATATCGAGTCCTGCAAAACTGAGCAGTGGTAGAGATGACTTTATTTGTGTTTCAAATGAATTAATCGTGAGGTGAAACTTGAGGAATTTCTAAATGCATAGACCAGAGCGAACTTAGAAATTCAGGACTTCCATGTACTGGCTTTCAAGCCGATGACGTCGGCAATTGATGCCTTGAAAATAAGGACACAATGTTCATCTGAGTGTCAACAACCCCTGAGGAGCAACCGCCAATGAGGATCATCCTACTCACTACCAGCCACCCGTCAACTTTCGACTAACGCATGTCAGCTTAGCTGGTGCAAATAGCTCCTTTTGGCTTTCAGTCCTTCTCGTGCTCAGAAATGGAATCACTTTGGCAATTCTCCCGTCAGTCTCCAGCCTTCTCTTGCTGTGATTTTTCAATTGCATGCAATACTAGGCCACTGATAATCGTTTACGGTGACTTTGCCAGACCTTCTGATCTATACAGAGATCTCGGCGGGACGTCTCTCCAATTCAGCGGTGGAGACATCTTCTGCACTGGGCCTAGAACTGGGATTTCGTGCATTTGCATCAATTGACAGCGTACCCACTTTCAATTCATCTGAATTGCGCACAGAAAGACGACTGAGGGGCACATATTGCATGCTCAATTTGGGGCCATAGTTCAGCGGCTACCTCTGCGTTGCTCCAGGCCACTCTGGTTTCACCGTTGATTCTTTACTCTGAGAAAATTGAGGCCGTCCCAACAAAAATCGGCAAAAATGGGCTGGTTTGATGGAAGATCGTCTGTGTCCTCTCGCGGTTGGGTTCGTCAACGCTCATCGTCCGGTCGATCTGTCAAGTCGAATTCGCCGTCCCGTCGGTCTGTCTATTCGAGTTCGCACGCTCGCCATTCGGCACCATCAATCTTCAGCCTAGGCGGCTACAGTCGTGCTGGTCGTTCCACTCCATCGGTGCTGTCCTCAGGATCTTCGAGACGCGTACGGCCTCGAGATGGGTTTATACAGCGTGTAATCCACTATATCAAGCGCCTCTTCCGCGACATCTACAACTACGCGCGCCGTCACCCTGCAAAGGTCTTGTTCATGGTCATCATCCCTCTGGTCACGAGTGGCGTGCTGCAGAAACTCCTGGCTATGATCGGTATCCGCCTACCGCATAGTCTGAGTGGTCTCTCCTCCGGTGCTGGTAGGGTTGGCGAGCGTGGCATGCAGGACAACCTCAATGGACTTATGAACATCGCTAAAATGTTCCTCTAGTACTGAGGGACCCAGCAGACTCGCCGCAGCTCAGCGCAATTGACGAACGCTTTGACGCGGCAATCCCTGCCGAATGGTGATGTGAAGAAAGTCTACGAACAATCATGACTATGACAATAACGATGATTACATGTACCCGATCTACATAATTGATGTCTTGTTCTTTGCGACAACAGTTGATGATTTATACCTATTGTTCTTGGGAGGCTGCCTGCAATGTCATATATTTGAAGCTTACATGCGACTTTTTCCTTGGTCTCTTTGGACTAGGGTTGCCTATCAATACCTTAGTGTTCTCAATGGCCGCAGTAATAGCGATCTACATTCAATGCTGCCCAAGGGCATCCTAGTGGACAATGGGCGTAGTTGAAGGAACAGTTCAAGTCAACTTCTTGCGGAGATGAAGGGATTGCGTGGCGAAAGATTTGTTGTAGTGGCATTTTTACCTCTAAGATAGATATACATGTATATAATGCTTTCTCGACGATAATGCATCGAGAAGAGTAGTAAGCCAAGGCTCGACCTTGACAATTGCGCACCCATCCTGGAGACAGGCTGACTTAGGACCTTTGTGACCGTTTGCCTCTCCGTCTAGACGCACCGCTATTGGACCTGATAGCAGAACTGGCGCTGTCCTGAACGTCTTGCTCTACGGCCTCTGCTGATTCTTCTTCAGCGTCGAGTTCCTGTTCTCCCGTGGTCGAAGTTCCAGTCAGTTTGCCCACGGTCTGCTTGTATAACCAAATCGGGATGCGGAACACCATTGTGTCGCGGATAGTAGGTCGCTGGATTTCATCAACGTCGAGCAGGTATTCCTGGCGTTCTCCGTCTTCGGTCTCCTCTTCGAGGAAGACATTTCCAACGGAATCAACGATCAACACCTTGCCATTTTCAGCAATGACCCGTTTCCTCTCGCCAGTCGGCACAGCAGACTCGGTGGTCGGTGTGGCAGTGCCGGAACCGCGAGGTGAGGCTCTTGAACCTTTCTTGCTTTCCTTGCGATTCTCGCGCTCCATCATGCGCTTCTGGCGCCGATTGATGGGAATTGCAGTCGCTTCTCCTTGCTCAGGAGGGGGAGTAGGGGCGGCAACAGGGGCGGCGTCGACGCCGGGAATACCACGGACTCCCATTTCGTCACCCCAGGCGGCCCTTCTCGCTTGACGAATGTACCGATCGACGAATTCCCGCTGCCGCCTCCAACTGAGAACGAGGGCGGCGTAATGAGCACCACCACCGAAGACGAGAAAGAGCCCCATAAGCACGCTTCCTAGACCCGGACGGAATCGAGAGTAATAGTATCCGGTGCCCTTCCACTTTGGGAAGCCATTCTTCAAAAAGTGATCGTAACGCTCACGACTGGGCCCGCGGAGGATGTTCGCGACGGTGTTCAAGCGAGCGGACCGTTCGTGGGCCTCTTTGATTGCGGCGGCAATTTCGCGTTTCGAGGGACCCTTGTTGACATGGACGCCCTGCTTGCTGGTTTTGGCTTTGCCCTTGTCCTTGGAATGGTTGGCGATGAAGGATCGCTTGACCTTGTCGGGATGGAGAAGTCTGGCCTTCTTGCGGTGGGCCTTGTTCAATTCCTCCTGGTTGGCATTGGGACGGACACCGAGAAAGTCTATCAAGAAGGAAAAATGAGATATGAATTCGTCTGTGAGTAACAGGACAAAAAGGACGTACCGTAAAACGTCACATTAGCACCTTCAGCAGCTGCCAGCTCATCGTTGATTCGGAAGATTTCATAATCTTAACCGTATTAGCATTGATATGACAATTTTCTTTGTGCGCAAGGGAATCAAGGGCGCTACAAAGAGGAAAAAGGGACAAACCTTCTTTAGTCCAAGCAGCAGCAAACACAAGCAGAACAGCGAACACAAACAAGCGGAGAGCTAGAGGCTTCATTATGGGCAGAGGGGAAGCGGTCAATGCCGCAATGGCCCGGACAAAGAATCAAAGAGAAGTCTAAACTTGACTCTTCTCAGGAAAGGAATCGTAGACAAAAGTTGAGAAATGGTACTACGCATAATTTAGAGTTACCGCTTTGGGTAAATTATGATCTGTCCACAGTAGGCCACGATACATCGAAAGGCGGTCAATTGAAATACGGTACAGAGTAAGATACATTTTCGTAAGGGAGGTGCGGAGATACTCCGTACGAGCCTAGATGCCTTCAAAAGTACCTGCTCTTGAGACAGTTACTAAGGCTCGAGTACTTCACTGACACGAAATGGCTGAGGGCTACGTGTGATCCACTTGCAGAGGGCAAACGTGGACCAATAATGGAGATGGTATTGAAGCTTTAGGCATGGTGAGAAACGAATCTGATACGGAGATGAGGGGTTTCGACACCATCCTGATTCTAGATTCGATCCTATGTGTGATGAAATCTGATCCGGATGATTCATCAAGACGAAATGTTGGAGTTGGAGAGTGTGGATTTAAATGCAAGCATTTCCCTGTCATAATAGTCTTGTAGACTCCCTTCTATTCTGTTCTTGCATAAGATACTACAGCCCACAGATGTACCTGGCATCCTGAGGCATCCATTCGGTTGGCAGACCCGACCAGGGATATGCTTGTGCTTGGAGAGGAAGGAGTCTCGATCATGGAGGACGCTTAATTTGAACAAGTGTTCCGTGTCGTTCTCTGTCATTTTCCTTCCATCATTTCATTATTCTACACGCTCCCGTTCGTGGTTCAGTCTCGACCCAGAATCGACCAGTGGTTTCAGACTGTGGACTCTTCCGCTTCCAGGCACCACCTACATTCTATTATTAGGGTCTTGGGAAGTGGGAAGCGCAGTCAAAGTAACCTCACAACGTGACTGCCATTTTATCAAATTCTAAGTACTGAAGAGATTCAAGAGTCCTTGCTCTCTAGGTATTTTCAATCTTCGGGGATCGAGTCTATCTTAAACGGCGGTGACTGAGAGTGCTACTATTGAGCCCCCTGTGCCTGTTGCAGCGACGGGACCAAAAATACGAACCGAATGGGGCTAGGCTAAGGCACCTATAATTTTTCTCTCTTTAGGCCTCCTCATATCTTCCGGCCAGATAAACCTGTCAACTTTGCCTTGACTATCCGACCCCTTTTGCTTGCTTCTCTGCTCATTGACTCGATTAACGTCTTCTTCCTGCCTCCTAATCCTCCTCAATCTCTCCTTGCTCGTCCATTACTACTTTACAATTATTTCAATTCACAAATCTCCTATCAACCATTCAAAATGAGTCCGATTCAGTTCCCCATCAGCGCGATTACCTCGCGATTCGGTGATGGCTTCAATAGTGTCCGCGCTCAATCTCTTACCACGCGTTTCGCCAATCTCCGACCCATCTCGGAGTTCCTGGACGTCAAGCGCATTTCGAAGCCTGCCAATTTCGCCGAAGTCCAAAGCCGTGTGAACTATAACCTGGCCTATTTCTCGAGCAACTATGCCGCCGTCTTTGTCATGCTCAGCATATACAGCTTGCTGACCAATTTGATGTTGCTTTTTGTCATCGTGTTGACTATCGGTGGTCTGTATGGAATTGGCAAGCTCCAGGGCCGTGATCTTGATTTGGGCTTTGCCCGATTCAACACCTCTCAGCTATACACCGGTCTGCTGATTGTTGCCGTTCCTCTGGGACTTTATGCTTCCCCAATCGGCACGGCGCTCTGGCTGATCGGAGCCACTGGCGTGACTGTCTTCGGTCACGCCGCATTTATGGATAAACCGATCGAGAATGCTTTTTCCGAGGAGGCGGTCTAGGTGGTCGGCCGCGAGCTCCTTACGGTATGCCCCGATGGGGAAGACCACCGGGGGCACAAGTGGGGAGATCCACCGGGAGACAGGCGGCTCAGTGGATGGATATTAATAATGTGCGGATTCAGGAGATTGACAGCGGGGCTGAGGAGGAGTATCTTCTGCGACGTGGTCGCGCTTTGTATGCTGCTGAACAACGGAAGATTGGGTGGCCAAGGCGCTATGAGGATCACTACGGAGCGGCTGATGATGTGCACTCGGTCGACGGCATAGACTTTGACCTGTATGACGATTCGGACAGCACGGTGGCATATGCGGTGGAATTGGCGATGAAAGACGATGAAGAGCGGTTGGTAGACAAGGCCCTGGAACGGATACGGCGCGCGCAGACACTGGGCCAGAATAATGTACGACTTTCACCCCGGGAGTTGGACGCCCTCGAACGAAAACGGGTGCAAACAGACCGTATGAAGGACGTTGGACAGAGAAACAGTGCTCCCAAGGCAGCGCCTATCGTCAGCACGCCGTTGAGGTCAGTAGAGAGCTCGACGAACGGGGGACTGGGAAATCTCCGGACAATGCGGCATGCATCAACCGCCCCAAACGGTAGCGTGCCCCGTGCCTTTGTGACCGACAAGAAGGAGATGTATGAATCGAGGGCGCGGTCTTCGGGCGCTTCGGCCAGGGACCATTCTGCTGTACTACCACAAACGTCCACCATCCCTACCCTGCAACCTCGAATGTCGGGGCCGCCGACTTACTCATCCGTTCCACGCGATTTTCGATCGGAAGCTCACCTCACGTTCCCCAGCCCTCTTTCACCGGCGACCTTCCAGAACCCTCCATATGCACGCATCCTTCCTCATGAGCCACCGTGGGTGCCCTCGTACCACGCATCCTATGCTTCCGCAAACGTCCATGCGGGACGTCAAATCTACCCGGGCCATATGGCGTACCAGGCAAGCCCTGGATCTGTTCTTGGCGACCGCCATCCGCTCAGTCGTCAGCACGCGCCCTCGAAGCCGGCCAGGGACGGATCGAGCAGCGAAAGTGACGAAGAAGACGACAGTGAATCCGACAATGACGATGACAAGATTCACATTGTCGATGTGGTGAGACGAAAAGTGCCGGCTGGTCTTCAGAGTCGGCCTGCTGCAGCCAGCGGGGTCGGCGCGAGAGCAGTCCCCCCACGCCGTCGTCGTTCTTGAAAGCATACAAATATACCCCCGCTTTGTGCCCCTTCATTTCCTTTTTCCTTATCTGGTGGAGACGTCTTCGATGGATTGTGCCTTTTTGTGTCTCTGTGTGTTTCGGTTGGGGCGGCAGTGTGCCATTTGGCAAACAAAAACGTATAGAGTTCTGATTAGAGCGGTGACTTGCTTGACGGTTACATTAATTATCATTCTGCTTAATTCTAAGACAATAGACTACGTGATGAAGCGCAGCGGTGGAACAATAATAATAGCCCCCTGGTGGCAGTAACAGTATCGTGTAACCGGGATGCGATCCCGAGGCAGTTGTGCACATGGCAACTGTGCAGGTAAGATGGAAGAGCTTCAACTGCTTCAACTGCAGGAGAGATGGCTATCAGGATGATTGACAAGGATTTGCGAAATGGCAAAGGATCTAGAATCATCATGAGGACAGACTGGTTGTGGCAGAGACTGCGAATCCGAAATACTTGCTGCCTACGTGCATTCTTCGTATAGCATTAATAAGTAATCGATTACGGAGCACAGCCAAGACGTTCGACAAGATGCTGTAGTCGAAACCAGGAAGCATTGACGGGAGACCGGGGAGAAGAGGATCGAGTTCCTTTGTGATCATGAATAATTCATAATAGAGAATCTAGATTTGTGCATCGTTTGCAATCCGGAAGACCGACATGGCTGTGCCCGATGATGACGTCGATGCACTGACTAGGTGGTGAAATCATTCCTGATTCCTTCAGCATATTTATAGGGAGGCTAATTATTCATCACCAGAGTGCAGAGTATTCAAGGCCCTCTTCCTCCTCTCCTTACTCTTAACCTCTCTTTGGCCTCAGGCTGCTAGGTTGTTGACCTTGATCCCCATATCGTTCATCTCTACTGCGGTCATTCCATCCCTTCTTTGTCCATTCCACCATAGCAACAGAGCTAGGGGATACAACAAACAGCCATACAGTCAATTGGAGGGATTGTCGTCATCCAGGCATAACCTTACATTTACCGCTGCCTGCAGAATTAGTCAACCAATTTTTTCCACAGCCCTGTGAGTTTGATCCAAGCCACCGGCTGTATCCGGTGCGCCCGGTCCCGCTTCGCATTTAAAGTGAAGAATAGCCTGAACTGATCGATATGTGTTGTAGTATTGCCATAGCAGAGTCACTATCATTACTTTGGGATCGAACTCGTCCGTCCTATTTTCAAATTGTGTCACCGACGTCGACATCGACATCTTGATCAAAAAAAAAAAAAACAAAGAAAAAAACCGTGAACCAATAAACAGTTACATAACAACATGTGGATTATATCATTTTGGATCTTTCCGGTGATATCGGCTTGCATGTGGCTTGGTAGGGATCTGTGTTCCCCGAACTGGTCAGATTGATGCTAATTTGATGATCGTCTAGCCATGCTGCTTGCGATGCTGGGGAACTGGGCTGTACGAGGCACGCCGATCTACCCCAGTATGGAACCCGGACAAACCATTGCGTATGTCGTCATTCTTTGCTTGCGGTTGTTCATTTGACGCTGATAAGGATGATAGATATATATCCGACATTGGAGCGGAGGGGTTGAAACCTCTGTTCATCACAGGCAGTGTCATCACTGTTGTCTTCTTGGATTTGTCCTTCGTTTCGGAACGCTGGCTGCGACACTCTGGGCAGTTGGTGCCGAACAGGGGCTGGTTTGACAAGTTCTGCTCTGTCGCTTCGATATTTTTCGCGGTCGCTGGCGCACTGGGTTTGATCCTACTCTCGTGCTATGATACGCTGCATCATCCGAGGCTCCACGATGGATTCCTGGTCATGTTCATGTAAGCGCATCTTGCACTTTACTTTAGCAGCAAAGTACTGACTACTTTAGTGTCGGATACCTGATCAGCGCGGTGCTCATCTGCATCGAGTATCTGTGGCTGGGAATCTTCTATCGCTCGCAGCATCGTATTTTGTTTGCGAGCTTTGTGATCAAACTCGCCTTTGTGATTATCGAGGTCGCACTGGCCATTGCCTTTGGTATCTGCACTCGCCGCAATTCTGGCAAGAAAAATACGGCCGCTGTCTTGGAATGGGGTACGTCTGAATCCTGTCTCGATATTCTTCCTGTGTCGATGGTTTTGCTAATATCTGCAGTTATTGCTTTCGTTTTCACCGGATATATACTCTCCTTTGTGGTCGATCTTCTACCCTCCGTGCGAACGCGCCGTCACATCCCTCAGGGAGAAAAGCGCCTCGAAATGGCCCATGAGGGACCCAATGCTCCTCATCGTGGTAACGGGCACAACGGGGCCAACAGGGGAGGCTACACGGTTGAGGAGCCCCTGACGACTGATTCTGCCGGTCCCAATGCCAACTACTACCGTGGGCAGCGGGCTACCGGTTACTAAACGGGCGTTCTGACGATAGACACGATACGATACACTTGATGATAACATTTTCTTATTTGCCTTCATGTACGACACTGATTGGATTTGTAAGATATAGATACCTTGATTTGCCGGTTATGGGCATACAACGCATTAATATATAATTGTTGCTAAAACCTCCCTAGAATCCGTGTATGATGTCCTGTCCGCCCGTAATTACAAGTATGATAGCCCAGCTAAATGTACATCCATCACCCAAAAAAAAGTCAGAAAGACCCGAAGTTTATGCCAGCAACCTCTGCCTGATCAATGCCTGCTTCTCGCGATCAATCCCAACAGCCATCAGATACCCTTCCACCCCACCATATTTCGCATCCAGATGCGCGCGGATCTGCTGCGTAAACCCGGCGGGACACTTGGTATACTCCTCATCCAGACCCAGCACCCGAATCTCCCTCATGCGCTCCTCGAACTCAACAACCAGCTCCGGCTCACTCTTGACATAGTCCGCCGCGATCGCATCACCCGAGACCTCGCGCACAAGCAGCAGAAGCAGAAGCACGATCAGGCCCGTGCGGTCCTTGCCCTGCGTGCAGTGCACGATGATCGGGTATGTGCCCGGCGAGGCCAGCAGTGAGAAGATCTCGCGGATCTCGGCTGTGCTGCTGTCTAGCGTGTCCTGGCCGAGCCCGATTAGGCCCCGGGGGGCCATTACCTGTTGGCCTACGATGGTTACTGCGTCGGTGTGGTAGCCTGATGCTGCGAGGGCGAGGACGCGTCTATATCATTAGCTCATAGCTACAAAGACGGTGTTGGGTGGGGGTAGGGCATACATGAGGTTATACCAGTCTAAGCGCCATAATAGCGTCCGCTCGAATGCTCTACCCGTTAAACTAATCAGAGATCGTCGCACACCTGGGATCTGCATCAGATGCTCATTCGTCTCCGTAGGAGGGAGAGATGGCTGGTCTGCGTCGAGGGCATCCTCGCCGCGACGTTTCCGAGTGGCCATTTGGTGTTCAGTCCTGTCATGTCAGTCAGTATCATTGATGTATGCTAGATATCGAGACGGCTTAGCCGCATACATCGATCTAAGATCCAACACGGTTGAAATGTGTAGCTCTTCCGCTAATCGCCGTCTATCTCGTTCCGAGGCATCGTCTAGCTGTTGTTTGTTAGCTGCAATGGCACTGACTAGGGATGTATCTGTGGTGCGCACCCTTGCACTTCGGAAAAGAACACCTTCTTTTAGCACGCTACAAAATACAGTCAGCAGACAGCAATGCAGTTAAACAAGATGATGTGAACATACCGAGATCCCATCAATTGATTGATGGACCGTCCGACATCGCGAAAGTTGATGATATTGTCAAAGGGCCGATCAGCCGAGTCTAGATCGATGCTGGATTGGCGGGGGAAATTGGCCGTCATGGCGATTGCTGATAACGGAGGAAGGGGAAGAGGGAGTCAAGTTATAAGAATGAACGAATATGGGGTATCATAAGATGAAAAGAACAAATCCAAGAAGTGAGTTGATCAATCCATCAATCAAGTCGACCAGATTTGAGGTTCAAAAGAACAAGTCGCTTTGTTATCGATAGTAAGTAGTAGACGACTACAAGTTTATACCGTGTCCATGACAGAATAGACCTGAACTGATGAAGATAGAACGAAGTCAAAAGAATGAGAGACTGCGAGATGAAGATGAGGACGATGATGAAGACTAAGATGAGGATGAGGATGAAAGACAGACTGACAGACTGACAGAGATGGATGATTGGACAGAAGATTAAGCATATGCGGATCCCCTCAAACTGGCGGTGGAGAGGAAAAGCAAGACAAATGGTCTAGCCACCGGCCCTAGTTACGGCCCCACGGCTTCTACTCCGGATGGTTTCCTCTATATGGAGTTGAATGATTTAATCCACTTCTTTGTCTTCATCTGTCTACTTCCACAAATATCTACAAACCAGGCCAGACTGCCGCAACCCGTCCCAGAAGCTACACCTTCTGACAGGGCCTATGCATACTGGCTCCGGTCTTTCCAGCGCGGCTGCAGATAGCTCCAGTCCTGATTGAAGTCGAACCCACTGCGATACTTGCCATACGCCACCAGCTCCACCTGGTCCAGCTTCGCTCCCGCGTCAGTCAACGCCCACATGCTGATCGCCAGCGTGTTCTCTCCCCGGTTGTTGATCACCCCTGGCGGGAAGGGAAAGAGACTCTGCGGTCCGTGATGCGGGAGGTAATGGCCAAACTGATATCCGTTCATGAAGACATGGACTACCGCCTGAGTGCCGGCGGGGGCGCCCAGCTGGAGGCCGATGGGGACGTCCAGCTCTTTATCGAGGTTCATCTTGAACGTGGTCGTGTAGAAACGACCTCCAGCTCCGGATACTCCGTCTAGAGGGCTGCTCTTCAACGCGGACTTGGGTGGCTTGTACCCGGGCAGATGCCAGCCCATGCGCTCACCATACAGTCCGCCCTCGTTCATCGGGCCACGGACAGGGTCAATGTTCTTCTCGCCGCCTGCGTTGCCTTGGATGCGCCAAGATGTGAAGTTCCCTCCGATCAAGGTGGCGCCCAGGATCCCCCGCGGGTTCTGTGTTCCCTTTGGCCTCACGTTGTCCTGATCATGGCCGGTATAATCCGTGACCACTGTTAGGACGTTGTTCTGTGCCTTGAGCGAGGAGCTGTTGAAAGTGAGGACAGCCGTCGTCGCAGCGCTGCTAGGGCTGCCCACGGCTCCCCCGACATACTGCCCGTTCACCCACGCTGCCCACCCAGCGGCTGCGCCGTTCTGCACAGTCACGTTCGCGCCGGTCACGTTGAGCCCGTCGAAACGACCGCGGTAGAGCTTGGTGCCGGCGTGGTAGCCGTAGTCACCGGAGTAGAGAACGGGGAGGGAAAGCGGCGCGATCGCATTTACCGAAACCGTCTTGTTGCAGACAGTCCATCTGGAATCGTCGTAATCCGGCTGGATCTCCGGAAGAGTGTCTTGGGCCTTCCAAGAGTCTAGCGAGGGAAGTGAAATCTTAACATCTTCCGCTCCAGGTACAGTTCCGATCAGACTTCCGTATGCAGTCTTCCTTGTCTCGATCGTCTTCTCGTTCCACCTGACTTTCTTGACCTGCGCGTTACCAGTGTACACCCTGTCTTACGGTTAGTCTCTCAGGACAGATTACAGAGAGCCGGCAGTACTCACTCAATAGATGTGGTGTTTGCGTTGTCACCAATGATCTCCACGGTACCGTGGTTGATGGAAGCCCCGCGAACCAGGTACGGCCCTTGAACCAGTATGTGCTCGTTGGGGGCGACCTGCGGGCTTGACGTGGTCGGAGGCGCAAAGAAATTCCAGGCAGATTCTTTGTCAAGAAGGTAGACCAATACACCGTTGGAGAACTTCACCGCAGTGACACCCTCTCCCTGCGTGTAGGAATACTGCGTACCGTAGCTAGCCTCCGATGCAGTGATGTTGCTATTGCCGTATGTCTGGAAGGCGAGTTTTGGTCCATCCTTGAACGCAAAGGTCCCCTTCTGGCCCACATTCAAGTAGAAGACAAGGACATCTACATCGAGGTTGGCGTACGTCAAGACTTCAGCGGATGAAAACAGCAGAGTCGAGTGTTTCCCGAAATTGTAGTCGGTCACTATAATCTTGCTCTGGCGACCATCCAGCTGGACGTCCGGGATGGAGATGGCACCTAGGTCTGGTTAGCAACAGGTGACGAAAAAACAGCACGAGAGCCATACCGGCAGAGGTGGTGGCGTTGAGGGAAAAGACAGTCACATCGCGAGATGGGCTGCTGTTATGTGCAAGCACATAGAATCCGGCGTTTGTGTCGGGGTTTCTAAGCGACCAGGTGTAGATGTTATTGTCACTAGTGTAACCGGTACCATTACCTTCCATATACGTCTTCAAGAGGTCGGTCGACACACGCGTGAAGAGGCCAATAAGCTTGGTCTGTTTCAACTTGTCGCGAATCTCTCGGGTCTCGCGCAGAGGAGCGGAGTAATCATAGGAAGTGTACACGACTGGAGCAGCGAGGTGGCCCCAGTTGGTGCCGCCATACGTCATGTAGATGCTCTGCAATGTCACCCGAGAGCCGATGTTGTTCTTGTAGTAGACATCTGGGAACTCCGGGGACAGCTCCGCGGCGCAGCTGTCATAGGGAGACCCGCCCCAGGGCTGGAACCATCCGCCCTCGAACTCGGGCAGATACGAAGGCTGCGTGAAGGAGTAGTTCTGGAACCATTGATAGTACGTCCGGACGAGTCTGAAACCACTGTTGGGGTTCGTGCAGGAGAGACCACCGGGGTACGAGTCCAAGCCATACACATTGACCGCGCCTCCTACATTGTGGTAGTCTGTCGACCAGCTGACGCCTCGCATGCCCTTCTCATTACTGGTGCTTGGAACAACAATCCCAGCCTCCTCAAACACCTGCTTAATCTGCTCCATGTAGATAACCAGGGTGTGATTCGAATCGTACACCGTCTCCGTGAGCTCATTCTCGTGCTGATTGAGAATCACCGGCCCGCCGTTGGTGATCTGGTTCTTCGCAATGATCTTGCCGACCTCCAGGATGAACGGCCGCCATCTGTCGTAGTATCTCTCGTCGCTCGTCCGCTCATTTCCCATCTGGCCGTTCGCTGCCCAAAGGGCGAACCCACCAGCGGAAGTCTCTGCGTTGCAGTACGGGCCGGCTCTCGCGATCACGTACAAACCCGCTTCTTTGGCGTAATCGAACATCCGCTGGATGTCATGGGCTCCGGTCTCAAAGTCGAATTCGCCCTCCGAGGCGCTGTGGTAGCTCCAAAAGAAGTACACTACCAACCCTTTAGTCCCTTGACGTCTCAGCCAAGGATAACGAGGGATACATACCTGAAATGGCATTAAACCCATTGGCCCGCAATTTTTGAAAGACATCCAACCACATCTCCGGCACAGGAAGTCTCGCGTAGTGGAATTCACCCGAGAAGACAAACAGTCTCTGCCCCTTGACGGACAGACTGTACTTGTCCCATGTCACGTCGGTAGTCTTGCCATTATCGGTTCCTGACACCACCGTCAGGATGCCCAGGAAGAGCAGAAACAGGATGCTAAAGACTCGCATATTCGCCTCGCCAGTTGCGCCACGGTGCAGTCCAGCCGACTAGCCTTGTCCATAGCTGCAAAACTGGGTACAGGATCGACTATAATAAAAGGGTCGCATTGACTGAATGATGCACGGCCATCTTCGGGCATTCGCGACAGTGTTACTCCGGTGCTGTGTAGGGATTGGTGGATGTTTGTGATTGAGTAGTAGACGAGTCGATGCAGCTAACAAGCACCATGCTCCTTTTCTCCGGTGGAAGTAGGAGAAGATCGACGGACGAGCGCGATTGGGCGGTAAAAATCAAAATGGGTAGTCTTGTTTATGATTTAATCTGTGAATGCGGGGGGAGAGAACTGAAGGGGTCTCGGGGGAAATTGCGGGGGGAATGGGGGATCAGACATCTTGACAATGGAAAGACCTCAAGAAAGGAGTTCAACTGCTGTTTCCGATTCGGTATAATTCGCATCTATTCGTCTCGATCAATACCGAAGGTAGAATGAAAGTAACCCGTTCCAATCGAGAAGAAACGCTATGGAATGATTCTGATCTCTCTCTCCATGAGCTTCGACGGTTGTCAATTACTACTTAGAAAAGGTCATTCATATAATGGAATATGATTGAAACTTCATGAAATATGTACCAATAACTAAAGTCACTAGAAAAGATTGCGTCAGAAACATTGAATCCCCCAATTAGTCACCATTATTCCCTCCGGACGCCTGAAAACTTCCTCCCAATAGAACCCTGAAGAAGACACGAGGTATAGAAAGGAAAGACTCAAAGCCGCCAACGCAGATACAAAAAGGCAAAGATGTTACATATCAGTGCGCAAAGGCAGATTGCATCACAAATCCTCGGAGAACCGCGATCCACGACTACCATTAGTGGTATGCTTGCCAATGGCTGGGGGCGCAGGTAGTCCGTGATCAGCAGCACTCTCTCGCAGTTCTTCTTTTGTGGCAGTGGACGCGTTGGAGCCTTCAGGGTTACGAACGCCGTCATTCGGCTTTGATACACCGTTAGTCCTGTTATCCTGACCGCCAGACATAATCTTCATGAAGCTGGATCTCAGGCGTGACGGCTTCTTCTCTCCATTCTGCTCAGCTACGCCGCTTGAGCCACGCCGCGTGGCCTCGTTTCCTAGACTGCCTTCGTCAACAGACATTCTCTGCTGCATCGTGGCAAGATCATTGCCTGTGACGGGATGAGATCGGAGTGCCGCACCGCGTGAATCTGTCTCCGCCAGTGCCGCGCCTCCAGCGAACCCTGTGCCTGCGCCTGCGCCTCCTGCTCCCTCGCCTTCTGCCCCTCGTAGAGACACATGTTCCGTACCATTGGACTGGCGACCCACCCGGCTGAACCAAGATTTGAGTCTGGATTGCCGTCGCTCAAGCGGAGCTTTTTCCTCCTCTCCGGCGGCCTCTGGCCCGACAATCTGGAGTTCGTCCTCAGCAGGCTGGGGTTGTGTAGTGTCAATAATGGCCGGTGGCGCTACGGGATGTGCCTCGGCCTGGGTAGCAGCTTCAGTCGTAGCAGCTTCAGGCTTCGGAGCTTCAACCTGGGGAGCTTCAGCCTGGGGAGCTTCGGCCTGTGGTGCTTCAGCCTGTGGAGCTTCAACCTGGGGAGCTGCGGCTTGGGGGCCTTCAGGCTGGGGGGCTTCAACCTCAGGAGCTTCAGCCCTAGGGGCAGATTCCGCCTGAGATGCAGCCTCAACCGGAGGAGTAGTGGGCTCAGGTGTAACTTCAGGCTGAGGTGCAGGTGCAGCTGCTCCTGGGTCTCCACCGGCCGCATGATAATCTTCAGCAGGAAGTCCGGTGTCTCTTGTTCGCTTCGACTTCCTTCTCCAGAGCCATGTCTTTTCTTTCTCCTTCATCTGCTGCTTTTGAATCTCTGCCTCTGTATTAGCTTTTGTCAGTCAAAAATTCGACTGGCTCAACATACCTCGCAGGCGTTTCTCCTCAGCTCTCGTCTCAAGCTCCCGCTCACGCGCAATAGCCTCATATCGCTCCCTTTCTTCTGCATCCAGACGGGCCTCCAAATCCCTGGCCCTCTCCTTCTCCGCACGATCAGTGATCTCATCGAAGGTTGGCTGAAGTCTCGAACGGGCGACCGCCTCCACGTCGGCCATATCAATGTATCTGTCAGCGCCGATATTGACTCTGTCGGGGTAGGGCTCTCGCTCCTGGAGATCGCGTTGTGCCCGCTCAAGTGCTGCCTCCTCCCATTCTTTCTGCATCGACGGCGTAGGCCGGCCTGTTTCGTGGTACATACGCATTTCCATATCTTGGATGGTAGCAGTGACATTTCGCCTTGCGGCTTCCATCAAGTCGGCACGGTCTTGCGTTCTTTGTTCGTCCACAGCATTGAGTCGCGATCGAAGGCTGGACATTTGGTTCCTGATCTGCCTTGATCGCTCGGCATCAGCCGCTGATGTGTCCGAGTCGAAGGACGCTCTCCTGCGACGGATAGCTAGGGTGGGCCGCGCAGTATGAGGCTCAACCCCATAATATTCCTGATAAGTAGGCTCATTTAGTTTGGCTAATTTCTCCGCAGCCCGCTGTTGAGCCGCTTCTTGTACCTTAATAGCCTGCTTGAGGGCTGTTGGATCGGCCTTGGGAACGGTTCGCTGGGAGCGCATGCGGCTGACGCCTCGCTGAGCACCGTGAAGGGCTGCGCTGGGCTCCCCGGTCTGTACTTCCTCTTTTCCCTCCGTCTCGTACATATCGCGCGCCATCGAGATTGCAGCAGCTCGAAGCACGTTCTTTCGGTCTTGCTCCTCGAGACCAACAGAAGGGTGCTCAGTGTAAAGTTGCGCGTTGGCATTTGCCCTGTGATGAATCCTGCTGGCTTCCACTGCGCTGTCAATATGCGCAAGTGGGTCTTCCCCTTCCGGCGCAGGCTTCACACTGCGAGCCACCGAAGCAGCATAAGGCGCTTCGGGGGCCATTGCAGGCTTGCTGGGTGCGGAGTCGGCCCTCTGCCTGCTGAGTCGGAGAGCGCCCGTAGCGGCCAGAAGTGCCTTGTCCCTGTCCAAGCTCTCCCGCTGGATATCGTAGACCTGGTCGGACGTCGTCGAGATGTCATATTTGAAGCCAGTGGCCACTGGAGGGAGAGTCGTGATGGCTCTCCGGTCTCTAACTGCGGTAATGGCGGCTTTGTACCCTTCCGCGCTGGGTCGAGCCACGGGAGGCTCGGCAGTCCGTGTGTCCTGAGCCTTATATCCTCCTGCGCTGGGCCCGTCAGGTGTTCCTTCCTCGCGAAGACTCCTCGCATGCGCAAGAGCAGCGCTCGCTGATGCATGGCTGAGATTGAGCGAGCCCGTCGCTTTCGGATCCTCTGTCATATGAAACACGGCGTCAGTTAACGATGTTCCTGCAATGTAACATCATCTCCGGAGATCCGGTGGTTATTTCTCACTGAATAGTTGCGATTCAAAGGTAACAGGTTCTCGAAGGTTAAGTCTATGCTCGGGGTGTGTCACATAGAGTGCAGCTGTCGCAGCTGTCGAATAATCGAGTCAGCGAAAACCGTTCTTCGTCAAGCGAAAGTACAAGGTCGGAGATATTCATCCAGTACTTACCTTGATCAGCTAGCCGGGCAGACCGGGAACGCTGAACGGTGTCGCGATGGGCTCCAGGATGAGACTCAGTAGTAGCCATGATAAGATAAGGTCTGCGCCGTGATGCGGGGAGTATGAAACGACGGCGGATACAGGCATTCCCGATGGAAACAAGTCAAAGGGAAAAGAAGAAAAGGAAGGGAAAGAAGATGAAAAAGAGTTATGGTCGGTGGCAGAGATAATAGTGGTGACGGCCAGTGGGATGAACCAGCCGGAAGCCTAAGGGAAGAGAGTCGAGAGACTGAGTGTGTCGTCTGTGACGTCGGTTGCAGAGGGCAAATCCACGGATGTCACCTCTCGACAATCATGGTTCAAGCATAACCTCTCTTAGAGCTTTGTCGATATCCCACCTCGCTGATGTCATGATGTCGATGTGGGAATTGAATTTTTGCGATGAAGTCTAGAAAGAGCAGATGTTACACTATCTTCAGCCCACGTTGTTGTGTCGATGTGTGTCGCGATCAAGTCATGATGCTTCCATCCCACCTTCACATTCCTGTCTCGCCTCTCTTCCGTTTTCGACCATGACGAAGATCTCACTAGTGTTTTATCTTCTATA
>JAABUG020093670.1:0-52933 GCA_011319215.2 Scortechinia acanthostroma
CATGGAGCTCTGGGCGGGGCAGGTGAAGCCAAAATGCGATCCAAGTCCGAGGTAAAGAGCTGACGAGAGAGCCGCTAGCCCCGAGGGAAGTCGCATGTAACTGGCACTCAAACGTCTCACGACGGAGAATGCCAAGGCACGAGCCTCTTCGGCGCGCAGAGGTACTGCTCGGCCTGTGAGCTTTGCGCGGAGTAACTCGCCCGATAGGACACGGGCAACATCGTCAAGGCTAATCTCCACGGTCCCGTTATTATCAGATAGAGAATCGGTATTCGTATGCGGCATGATGGTTTGCACAGTACTGCCGCTGAACAAATCACTTGAATGTGCGGTAGAGCCGTTCCGATGAGTAGGTTCCACCTTAAGGGATGCAGACGGAGTATTCATGCCATTTACCATTAGCGTCGGCGGTGTGGCAAGGCGGACGGGTCCGCCTAAGTGCTGCGGAACTTGTAATTGAAGCTTGTTTGGTCTGGCAGTCGCATGGGGAAAGGGAGTGGGCGACTCCTGATATTGGGAGTCTGCACGAGTTGTTGAATTCTGCTCTACCACAATAGCAGGCGAAGATCTTGACCCGGGACCCTGAGCTTGCCTGGAATCAGTCCGACCAGGATTCACAGGAAACGTGGAGAATGGACCAGAGACAACGCCTCTCTGCGGAGGCCTGCCCCGAGTCTTCCCAGTGATCGATGCATTGCTGTTAGGCCAGGCAGAAGAAACTGCCGGACCATGCCGCCTCCTAGACCGCGACTTTTCCCCAGAGGACGGGTCGATCGCCGAGCGTGGCTCTGCCGTCGGAAGAAGTACTTCTGATGGGTGATGCCCTCGCGGGATTATCGCCGACTGTGGATATCCAGCAGGCGATGCGTCTCGATCTAGAGGTCTCCACCGAAGCTCTTGGCCTTGCTGGTTGTCAGTAGAGCCATCAGCTGGGAACGATGATGCAGCAGTCATCCATGGATCGTTATCAGGAAAAGCACTGAATGGAATGGCGCTCTGCGGAAAGGTTGCAGACTGATCTGCAAATGCACCCGCCTGCAATACGCCGACGGAAGTATCCAGCTGAGGTCTTTTCGCCGGCTTCTCATTGCCTTGCTCCCTTTCGTCGGCCCGTTTGCGCCCACGCTTAGGTTTCCACTCAGGGACAAGCGCACGCAAGGCAAGATCTTCTTCCAGCGGCACGCCGTCGCGAGTGTCACTGACCGCTGCGTTGGAGGCCGGAAGCTGGGTGTAGTACGGATGAGGATGGCCGAGGCAGTATTCGAAGAACGCATCTACATGCATGGCGCGCATCCAACGCTATCAGACATTAGCACCTTCGCGATACCTTGGGTAAGCGCACTTAACAAACCTTGAGTCGCACCGCATATTGCTGAACTTTTTGCGTACTCTGCTTCTTCTCAGCGGAAGGGGGTTCTACGCCTAGCTCGATCGCCAACTGAATCCACGTCTTCAGCTCCTTATTGTCCAGCTTCCGAATAAGCTCCCAGAGGGTGAAGATGCTGAAGCTCTTGCCATCGCTCCGAGGAGGAGATCGGAAAGTCTTTCGAAGCTCGGTGGTGTCTGCGGACATTGGAACGTTTGGGTTGCAATAAAGAATGAACGTCACGTAGGCATCGTCGATAGTTTCATCACTAATATCACGAGAGGGCAAGACCCGCGAGACTGCCTGATTCATTGGGTCTCTAGCCTGTCGCTGGCGAATGGTATCATAAACCGGAGGAGACATCGACGGCCCTGAGCGCGTAGCCGACGTCGCAGGAACGACTGGCCGTAAACCAGTGGGCGAAGATTGCAGACTGCGAGGAGTCGCTTTGCGATGTAGGGGAGGAGACCTTGACGCTCCTAACCGACTGCGGCCGCTCCCTAAGGAAGAGCCACTCGGTAACCCTGGCTCCAAAGTAGAGGAGTATCTCGCATACTGCTGGATAACCACCGGTGTTCCTCCAATATCATTCGGTTCGGATTGCTGTATCACACTGGAGAACGAGCTTTCCATTGCGAGTAATCAACCAATCGAGACGAAATAAAACAAGGACTTGGTTGATCTCGAAACTTGAATTGTGAACTGGATCCGAGTATGAATAGAGAACCTGGAGTCATTTGCATTTGTAGTAGACCAACTCAAGATGCCAAAGCTCAAATGCGCAGAATCGGAGCACTTGATGCTATGATGTCAAACTGCGACTGAATCGCATTCAACAGAATTCTGTAGCTCAGGGACCAGCCCAGATCGAGCGCATAAATATGCCGGCTTATATGTCAACAAGGAGTGACGATTTACAGATATATACTCAACATTGAGGTCGACTGGATGAAAATATCAAGACAGGACATGTAAACGCCATCGTCCCGGCCTGGAATCGGGGGAAGAGGAGGGATGGACCGATGGAGTGGCTGGACGACTCGCGCCTTAAAGAGAGAGGCCGCTGACTGTTTCTATTTCGGGATTCTGCTTGTTACCCGTCTAGGACTAGCGCTGTGGCCTTGGGGCGGGGGAGTGGATGCCTGGGACTTGGCTGCTGTCACATGCGCCACTAGGCCGCATTTGACTGATTATGGCCTCAGGCATGAGAAATAATGCCGATTTCTCTTATCGATAAAGTTTTGCAAGGGCGATAATGGACGGCAACCCCGACTGACCTCATCATCTCCTCTCTTCCTACCAGCCGGCTCTCTTGAGGCCTTCCTACTCCATCTCATTCAGCATCGCTCATTCAATTCTCTCTCTGCTGAGTGTTGGTCTACTAACGCAGGATGCTAGCGCCTATATCCCCACTCGTATCTGACCTTCCGGTGGTTGAGTAACTGATGGACAGGTGGGCGATGTGTTATCTGCTTCCCACTTGGACTTCTACCTAAAGTTAGGCCGAATACTACTCTAAGCATCATGTCTTCTTCAATGCGCTCTTCCCGTCATCGGACATCTAGCTTGTCCCGTCCTATTCGCACTAGCCGTACCCGAGTGCAATCCTACCTTGAAGATAGCAGTTCAGATGACCGGCTGGATGAAGACACCGACTTTGATGAGGAGCGACCTAGACGAGTGTCGCTTTCGCTGCGTCCACGCAGTTCAAATAGAGCTCCCGTTTCTTATCGCGAGGATTCTACTGATGATGACTTTGAGCAATCATCTAACGAGGACCCTTCAGCCGTCGTGCCTGTTGAAGCTCCAACGCGATACACCTATCCGTTTCCCGAATCTGCTAGCAATGGCACATCTTCTCGACCTAGGCTCAATCGCACCGTGAAAACTAGATCCCAGACTAGAAGGTCTAAACGGCCCCCTGCCAAGAACCGCCTGGAGTTAGGTAGACCGCTCAACAAGCGTCCAAAGGTTCAAGCAGATGACATTCTCCCAGTCGGTTCTGGAGTCATACCACCTTGGCACACCCTTCCTTACCACATATTGTTTGACATCTTTTTTCGTGCATCATTCCCTCTGATGCATGAGAGAACGGCGTCTAGAAACAGTTCGACGCAATGGCTTGTGAACGTTGCCTTGTTGTGCCGCGCCTTTCATGAGCCAGCATTGGCAGCCCTCTACCATTCTCCGCCTTTGACACCTATTAAATGCCATGCTCTGCTCAACCTACTATGTCAGCCGCAGGATACACTTTCAACCAACTATAGAAATAAGATCCAAGAATTACACGTCGACGTGGAGACCCTGTTGCTCCACAAAAGCGGGCCAACGCTCGGTTATTTTGAACTGCCTAGGCTCATCGAAAAGACCCCTCAAGTTAAGAAAGTGCGGCTGTATCACAAAGACGACTTCATTGTCGGTCTCGCTCCGTGGCACATACAGCGGTCCAAATGGGTTTATCCCGAGAGTCTATTCGAATCGATGAATACGAGCTTGAAACACCTGCGGAGCTGGGATTGGAACAGCCGATTTATGGAAGCGGAGCGCTTGATTCCCTTCCTGCTCGGCAAACATTATGACCGGGCGTTCCGTGGCCTGCGGGAGTTACGGCTATTGCATGTCGCTTCGGAAGATATTGACCACGATGGAAGTGCAGAGCCATCCAACGAAAGGGAAGTGATCCTCGCTACCGCGATCAAGGAGCTTCCATATTTGCATCGACTGGAATTTTCCGAGTGCTCGATTGTCAACGAGCATCTTCTCCTCAATTTGCCCTCAACACTTACGTCCCTCACCATCAACAACTGCGATGAAGTAACGACCTCAAATCTTAGTGCGTTTCTCGCTACTCACGGGCAACATCTTCGGGAACTCAACCTTAGCCACAACAGGCATTTAAGTATGTCATTCGTTGTAGGACTAGCAGAGTTCTGCCAGGTTCTTGAAAGGTTCAAGATGGACATATCTATGCATGACTGGTCCAGTTATCATGATGTTGAGCCACATTTCCGCGAGTTGCTTAGTCCCTCTGAGGTGCCAACATGGCCCGCCACATTGCAAGAGATTGAGCTGATACAATTGCGAAAATGGGACGACACCACAGCTGAGGTATTCTTTACGTCACTTATCGATTCCGCGAGTGAACTGCGAAACTTGCGCCGTTTAGAAATCAGTGCCATCTTGAAGATCGGATGGCGTGACCGCGCGTCTTTCAGAGAAAAATGGATTGGAAGGTTGGAGAGAGTGTTCTTGCGAAGAAGCCCTCCTCCGAACCCTGGTCTCCACACCCTTCGCAAGGAAACCCCACAGCTTGACCAAAATGATGCTGCCACTCAGTCTGAAGCACATCATAGCGGTCTATCCACGCCGTCCAAGCGCAAAAGCGCACGCCTTGCGAAACGCAAGCATTCAGAAACTGAAGATAATATGAAATTGAGTGCACCGGACCGAGTATCGAATGGTGGCGATGCAGACCTCTTTATCCAGGGCATGTGCGATATTGTCATGGTCAGAATCGATAATTTACGCCCGACTGAGCTGCAGTTCAATGAGCAAGATTTTCTTGATGACGAGCTCAGTGGTGATGAGGACTGGAATGGTAACGACTTCGACGCTGATGCGGCAGGGCATGCATGGTAATCGCACCGTTCTTGTTCTTTACCTGTCCATCTCTACGTTACTTCCCCTTTGTTCTGGTGCTGGATGGTCTCTTTTTCGCGCAAGTTCTAATACAGGTGTTTTGGTGTTTTGATGGGTACTTCGTGACATTCTACGAGTTGGAACGCCCTAAGAAACGGTGTCTTGGTAGGGCGTTAGGGTCCGGGATTAAAGATGGTTATGATCATGGTCAACGGTATGGGCGCATTAAGACGTATACCCTGGTGGGTTATGTTTATGAATTTCTATCTCTAAAAATCACTGTTCTCCAATACCATGTACTTTTACTGGAATATTGATGTTCTCCTATGCGAAACTACGCTCGCCGCTTGCGAAGCTATCTCTGAGACGGTGGTAGAAGTATCCTACAGCTTCACCACGCACTACGTTGCAAGACCCCTTATTGCAGATCTACATCAGGGCAGCAACGATTCTCCCATTGCCATCCACACAGATACAATGTCTGCTAATAACCAACAGGTATCCCACTAAGTATCTACAGCGGACGGAACCGTTCATAAAGTCATATACTGTTTCTTACGCTCATGTCTCATGTTATTAACAACCTGCGCAAACTCCGCCGTGAGTCCGCGACTATTGGCCATGTTAGATCTGCGGAACCGGTCTGCTGCGTGATAGATATGCATGAACTCACCATCAATACTGGAACTGGAATTGGCCATCAACGTTGATAATACGCTCAGACAGATTGACATTAGCATCTTGGTATTCGCCGTCCACGTTTGCCAACCGAGCCCGGAGGACGGGGACCTCGCCGCCTCCCTCGATAGCGAAGTGAACATCCTCGGCGGATTCGGAGAAGTTGACACCTTCCCATTGAAAGTGACCTGCATCCATAAGTCATCAGCTGTTCTGCATGGCATCATGCACGGGAGGTGGAAGTACCATTGTCGTTTCCGAGGAACTGGTTTAGATCAATTTGGGCATCTCGCAGTTCGCCATTGGAGTCGCGGAGTCGGGCAACGAGGACATGGTTATCCTCAATACGGATGTCTTCAGCGCTGAGGTGGAAGCTCATTTTGATTGTGGTAAAGAGTCAAAGGGATCTCTTGGAGGGATTGATACTGATTGATCTGAACTGATGATGAGTATACTCCCAGGGAACAGCTTCACCTTTATACCATCACCGTCCTGACATGTGGGCCTTGCCCATATAGCATATAGCACGACAGATTATGCTAACCACCTGGCCTTGGTCTATTCGCTCGCCAGCCTCACATGTCGCGCAAATTTGGACCATAGTGGGTACCACTGTGACCGCTGTCACATTGAGCAGCGAACAGCGTCCCTCGCCCTGTGCGAGTGTATCCCCTTTTGGCCTGCGCCGAGAAACTGTTAGGCAACAGTATTTCACCACCAGCCACAATTGCTCAGGAGCATGCAGTCACCGCCATATTTGGTTGAGGCCTGTCTCCACCTTTGTGCTGCCATCGAGGCGCTTGGCGGCCACTTCAGCGGTGGACAGGTGGACCCTGAGGGGTATTGATCCTGACCCCGCTGCTCTGATTTTTGTATGAAAGTCAGCCGATGAGGCAGGAATCGATCCCATCATGCCAAATTGCGGCATGGAGTCGTTTATGAGGTTATTGTGTTGTGGTGCGCTTTTCGCTGCCGGATATTGTCGTATCGACTGTTGCTCGCAGCAAATCGGGACGGGATTAGGATCAGGGTGGAGGTGACGTCTATAGGGCTGATGTTGCCGCTGACTGTTGATTTGTCGACCTCACAACGGATTCTCTCGCCTTACAGGGATATGCATGCGGTGGTGGTAGCAGGCATGGTTGAGATAGCTGATGGCTCCTTCCATGCAGCTGCCACTGAAGCAAATGGTCAGCTTCGAAACACGCTGAGATAAATGAAGGGTACCCGTGTCCAGGAATGAACAATACTCTCGAAACTATCTGTGTGTATCACAGCATTCGATCTTCTGCATCACTTTCCCTGTGCTATGTGACACCGTTGTTTCCTCCGCCGAGGGTCCCTTGACAACTGACAGGGTATATATGGCCACAAATCGAAACTATCAAGAGGCAGAATCATATAAATCCTAACGCAGAGTATTGCAAGACTTTGCCCTATGCTGAATCCGACAAAGGTATGACCTTGAGGTACAGTTTGTGATGTAGGGGCTAATGCCTATTGGTCGACTTCAGTGAACGCTCTGAGACGGTCCCCTGCAATGTCCGCCATCATGCATAGTTGCATGCCGATGATACCTTAGCCATCAGTCTTACCGACCCGGACTACTGCATAGACGATGCTACAGCGGGGTTTTATCCCTGTCTCAGCGATGATTATCAAATTGTCATCACTCACTCCATCATGCCATTAGTTGTGATTGGAGGACTGTAGTCGGCGTCCTGCAAACATCTTGGTGCTGTCTGACTGACAGCTACATGTCCTAGACAGACAACCTACTTCTTCGTCATTTCTGTCATTCTTCGACCAGTTTGTTTCGTTTCCGAAATTGCTCGAAAAGGCCCCAGAGTCAATATCGTCGTTCCATTCTTCAATATGCCTATCACATGGCAGCTCGCAGCCATCCTTGTCGCTGTAGCCGTGCTTCGAGGTGTCTGGGTTATCATCTACCGACTGTTCTTCCATCCTTTGGCGAAAGTCCCAGGACCTCTTCTTGCAAGAGCGTTCTTCCTCTACTCCTTTTGGTACAACGCACAAGGCGGAAGGTTCTATCTGCAGATCGAGAAGCTCCATAAAAGATATGGCAAGTCAAATTCCCTCATCGTGGACAATATCTCTTGCCGATAACCAGTATTAGGCCCAATAGTACGTATTACACCAGACGAGATCCACCTCAGCGACCCGAAAAATCTTGACAAGATCTACTATTTTGGATCTCGGTTCGGCAAAAGCGCAGCCTTCTACGGTGGCTTTGGTATAGATAATGCCACCTTCGCCACTCCTGGCCACGACCTCCATCGGGTGAAACGAGCAGCGTTGAATCCTTTCTTTTCGCGCAAGATGGTCCTTGAGCTAGAAGACGTCGTACAAGAAAAGGCGAAGAAGTTGGTAACTCGAATGCAATCGGCGTTAGAGTCTACAGGATATATTGACCTGCACCACGGGTTTCGGGGAATTTCCGTTGATGTCATCACCGACTATGCGTTTGATGATTGTTATGGCTGCTTGGACAAGGAGAACTTTGGCGCTGAGCTATTCAATATGATCCGTGAGATGGGTCCTGCATTTTGGTTCTTCCAGCAATTTCCTTTCATACGAGATCTGGCTATTCAGACTCCATTCTGGCTAGCCAAATTGATGAGCAAGCCACTGACAAGGCTCATGCTGTATCGTGAGGTAGGAAACACCTTCTTCTCATAACCATTTTAGGTCGTTGGTCTGAATTGATTCGCATCCTGTTCAGGGTACCAAGAACCAGATCCTGAAAGTCAAGGAGGCCGTGGAAAGAGGTGATAAAGTCTCACGAAAGACAGTCTTCCACCAACTCCTTCGACCAGGCGCGGCAGAAGGATACAGAGTGCCAACTATCGAAGAACTCAATGACGATGCCTATGTCTTCGTTGTTGCCGCTGCTGATACAACAGGTAACGCAATGACGATTGCGGCATATGATGTGGTCTCCAATCCAGAGATATATGACCGTCTGACAGCAGAGCTGAGAGAAAACTTTTCTGACCCTGAAGCTAAAATGGACTTTGTGAGCCTTGAGAAATTACCCTATTTGGTAGGTTGCAATCATACTATCTTCGGCATTGAGCATAATGCACTAACTTTCGTAGACTGCAGTTATCAAGGAAGCACTTCGGTAAGCATATCCCACCGTACTATGAGAAGTCCATTTACACATCCAGATTGTCATTCGGTGTCGTTGGCCGACTTCCACGAGTCGTTCCCAAATCGGGTGCCGAATTCCATGGCTACCATTTCCCAGAGGGGGTATAACAGATGTATCCTTTTCTTCGTTAGCGACGCTAAATGATATAGACTATCGTCAGCATGAGCTCGTGGATGCTGCATCGAAACGAGGACCTATTTCCCAACGCAGAGACGTTCGATCCGACACGCTGGCAGAACCCTGCCACATACAGTGCCCTGGAAAAGCACCTCTTCGCGTTTGGCAAGGGGCCGCGGCAATGTGTTGGGATGCAGTGCGTTCAGATTTGAATCGCGATCGTTGTCGGACACTGACATTGGGTAGACTGGCCTATTCAGAGCTCTACATAACCCTCGGTCGAGTATTTCGGCAATTTGACGATTTGAAGACGCGGAAGAAAGCCAGAGAAGAGTTATTATACGATGACTACTTCACATCCTACCATCCTGAAGCATACAACAAATTTATATTCGAGCGCGCAGGACAGCAGTCCAGTCCAGCTTCTTAAGGTCTCAACATACCTAGGTCTCTAGGGGCATTTTGAATATGAACCGGGCACCAGCCCACAACTCTTCATGTTTGAGCTTGTATGCTTAGTAGAAGGAAAACAAGCCAGCCTTTAGCTTAAGGATTATTCGTTTTTATATCGCCCTCTGGCTCTCCAGAGTGACCTCTCAACACTCTCAGTCAACCTTCACCTTGGTACAGAGGAACCAGTTTAAGTCTAGTGCGGTCGTATCTCCTTGAATAGGTTGGGCCGTGTTTCTGCTCCAGGTGAATAATAGCTACTCAGCTCCGGTTCCGCTTCAGGTCATCACTAGCCACAGCTAGAGCAACCCAGATAAACAACCCAGCTTTTTTACACTCCCCTCTCCTCTTCTTCTCACTACACCATCTTCCCTCTACTCTACTACATCAACCTGTCGTCTCTCAATTGCTCTTCTCACTCTACATATTCCACATCCTTAATCAGCGCCTTCAGTCAAGCTTTGCTTCGGTTTAACCACAACCTCACCTTACAAGTCTTCTCCTTCCCTTCACCTCCAAAACAAGCATACACCATGCCTATGACTTGGAGCCACGAGGCAGACGCCAAGGTACGCCGCGTTTGACACACTTAAAGAACACCAAGACTGACTGGACCAGCTTTTCCTCCGTATCCTCAGTACCAGCGACATTAAGCTTGACTACAAAGATCTTGCCAACCACATAGGACCTGGTCAGTATCCACACAAATCATATCATAAGTACAGGCGCTATTCAGGGACAATGTTTACTGACACGAGATGACCACAGACGTCACTCCCAAGGCTATCATGCACAGAATTCAGCGCCTCAAGGGAATTGCTACTGCCGACGGCGACTCGTCCACCCCTGCTACTCCTGAGAAGCGGAAGCGTGGCCGCGCAAAGAAAGACGCGAATGGCGACGCTGGAGGCAATGACAACGGCAGTCCTAAGAAGGCCAAGAAGGAGGTGAACGGTTCTGCAGCCGACGATGCTTGAGCTTGTCATTTGCTTCTTTGTATCAGTTCTCTCATTATGAGAGTTGCTTTCTTACTGGTGATGTTGTGTTGTCTTCTTGTTTGTAGCTGGGGTTTCTAGTTTATGAGCCTGAACCCGGTCTTCGCACAGTGCCTGTGTTACTGGTGCCTTATGACCGTCGTTATCTGGAATAGGACTTGGGAATCAAAATGCTAAGTCGAGTTTGCTGCGTCTTCATTCCAGATCCTAGACTTGGACAACATTGTGTCGACGCATCATGCCCGTCTCTTAATCCAGCTGGATTATGCCCTCGTAGCCGGGTTCACTGACAGCGTCCTTGCATTACTGATGCAGTACAATAAGAACTACTCATGCGTGGCCTTTGACGATAACAGTCATGGATTGCATAGCGTGCTTGTCACAACCTTAGATACAGGAAAGAATAACTAAGACCTTTCTGCCTTCGCGTTTTTCAAAACAGCGACCAACTCCCAGTTACAGAACCAGAAACGCAGCCAGCTCGGCGGAATCAAATCAAGCAAAGTTCGCCATGTCCATGTCCTCCATTTTTGCGCCAGCCTCGTCAGGAACGAATTCAGAAGCAGAGCTTTCAGCGTCATCCTCGCCCTGGTCTTCGTCCTCGAAGTGGACCATGCCGGCGGGAAGAACACTGGCCTTGCGAGAGCGTTTGGTTGGAGTGTCAAGAATACCAAAGACAGCTTCGTCAGACGCCTCAGACTTCACAAAGCCAGTCTGGATCTGGGGCTGGTTTCCAGAAAGAGTGGGTTGAAGAGGCTTCTTCTTGGTAGGAGTATCGATTTCGTCTTCGCCAGTTTCCATCTTGACAGGACTGATGTCGTTCTCCTCGTTCTTAAGAGGGGTGAAGTTGTCATGCACATCAGCGATGGTACCAGTCTTTTCGCCCCGCTTGCGCTTCGAGCCAGGAGTCTTGACGGGAGTTGCGGTCTTCTTGGTCTTCTTCGGAGTGGAAGTCTCGCTGCCTGCTTTGCCTCCAATAGCGAAACCGTCACCGCCGGAAGCCTTTACGATTTGACGCATCTTGACGAGACGCTCTTTGATGGCACGAGGAGTAGGCTTTTCGTTTTCATCGGTGCCAGCTGCGTGACGTTAGTGGTTGTCATATACGATGTTTTAGAATAGAGGACTTGAATGGTGGAACTTACGCCAGGCTGCAGCAACTTTGTTGGCGTCAACAGACAGTTCATGCGTTTCAAGGATCTTAAGGAGAAGCTTGTGTTGGAGCCACAGTGTCAGTATTGGCCTTCATAGTGAGGAGAGTGTACTCACGAGCTGATCGTTTTCGGGGGTCCAACGCATAGGCATGATGGTGGTTGAACGTGTTGAGTAGAGTATCCGGAAAGAGTTCAAGAAGAGGACAAGGAACTAGCTAAAGGGTATGATCAAGAAATACAGGAGATCTGGAGAGTAGAAGTAAGTAAGAAGGAAGCTGAGTAGAGGTAAAGGAAGTAGGTATCAAGGTAGATGAAGGTGAGAAGAGTAAGGAAGATGAAGAGGTGAGGGAATGTGTTGCAAAGGAGTATGAGAGAGGAGGAAGGGGAAGAAGAGGAAGAAGCAGGTTGCAAGCTTTTTCTGTCTGTGTGTGTGATTCTATAGGTGAGCAGTGAATATCCCCTGGATCTCAGTACAAGATCATCCACATCTCACCGGTGTTGTTGTAATTCCCTCACCTAAGACTCTGGAGGGTGACGGGCTATAGTAGCATCTCACACCCCTCCCACCTATTTTATATGCTAGAGTTGTCATCTTCCACAACCTGCTGTATCTTGACTAGATCACCCATACAAGACTTTTAACATCACCCAGCTGTCACTTTAGCTTCTTACAGAGGACAAGCGGTGTAGGGATACAACCTACCCCGAGTCCTCAAATCCACAAGTCATCGACTCATAGCCAGAATCCTTCCATCTTGGCATCATCACCGGCCAGGATGTTCCTGCGTCTTTATCTGTCTGGTGGATCTATCAACTATCCCCTCATCTAGTATGGATGATGGCGATAGATTATCTGCATCGGATGTTTGATGCTCTCTTCCTGCTCTTCTGTTTGGCCAATTGGTGGTGATCGCCATCGGTTTAAGTTCAAGGACGGGTTGCCAACTTGCATTTTACACAGTCTTAAGAACTACAACATCCAAGGCGGATCACAGAGGTTTTATCCATTTTCTTGTAGGTTTAAAGATCATATCTCCAAGTTTCTGTCTATTACTCTCTTCCCCTCCTTGCTGACTGCTTAGTGATCTGATCATTCACTTTTGGTACTTAACCTGGACATTCACAGACCTGTCTCCAGTCTGCATCCTTCCTACAACTTGGAAATTCTGACAGAGATTCCCAGTATTCTGTGTTGTAACTATGCCCCTTTCTCTACTTTCCAGTCAGTACACATATAAATCAGAGTGAAGTCTGTGGCTGACTACTTGACCTACAGGTCTCTATTGTGATTTCTTCCACCACTCATTGGCATCCAGACACACACTTCTCTCAGAATCCCTATAAATGTCCCTGGGCTACATCGATGCCATCTACTTTACCTAAATCCAAGCAATTTGCACAGCTATTCCCTCCAACCACCCCTTAAGTACAAGTACCACTACAAACCCCGAATCTCCTCCAACATCCATACAAAATGGTCAACTGGAAAGCCAACGAGTCCACCGACCGTCTGATCGCGGTGCTCATTGCAGCTCACCCAGGCCTAAAGGTAGAAGTTTCTACCTCCTCACCCCCACACAATCTCCAAGCTCACTCCCCGCAGCTCGAATACCAAGCAATGGCCACCCTCTTCGGGCAGGGAGCCACCTACGACGCCATCGAAGGCCGCTTCCGTCGCTACCGCAAAATGGCCGACGAGGTCAAAGCCGACGCTCTGAGCAGGGGAATCACCGAGCTACCGCGCGGCCGGCATGGCACCACAGGCAGTGGCAGCGGCACGCCCCGGACCCCGCGCGGACCACGCGGCGGAATTACCAAACCCTCTTCTTCCTCGGGCACCGGGAGGAGCAGAAAGAGCACAATCAGTCAGGTACTTTCGACTCCCACCAAACGCGGCCGGAGCGGAGGTAGCAACAACGGCAACGCCAACGGCATGTCGTTCATGGAGGCTATCTTCCTCGACGACGCGCTCTCAGAGGAGGACACAAAGATGAAGAGCGAGGCTGCGGAGATTCTCACGGGCCTTGTCGGTAACTCTGCGGTCGTGCATGATCTGACAGGTGCAAGCACGCCCACTGCATCGTCTGCTTCGATTGCCTCGATGAAGATGGAGGACGGCGCTGAGAGCTTCTCATCTGCTTTTGGCGGTGCTGTGAAGGAAGAAGCCGGGCATATCGAAGTGCCTGCAATTGAACATGATGAGTTCGATATGGCAGGTTTGTACTTCCACGGTCATGGGGGCTACGACATGGATGACATCTACGGTGGGGCTGCTTGAATTGACTGCATATCGGCTGGAGCGGTTGGTCATTGTCGAAATTCAATAGCAAGAAATACGAGTTGCATCGGGGGATGGAGGACTAGACCCGTGCTTGCGTGATGAGGGTACATTAGTGGTACGTTAGGTGGGCGGGAGCTGGGAAGATGTGACATGTCACAACAGAGAGGAGTCATACATAAGTACTTTTGTCATGCTGGTGTGATCATACTTTTCCGCTTGTGCATGCATTAGTCTAGAAAAGAATCTGGCCCTTGGTATGCTAAACTGTTTAAGTCTGTTCTTGGTTGGATGTCGAGAGCTTACTACTCGTTCTTCATTAAAAAGTTGGCCCTAGCCCTAAGCCCTATGTTCCTTCCCATGAAGATCATGCTGTAAGCAGAGTAGACAAGGACTAGACTCAGAGCAGTCCGGCTGATATCCGGGTTATTTGAATGGCGGATTGCATTATCAGGACAGGGGAGCCTTGTTCATGCTGAATAGCCGGCTCGTGCTGTAACCTATGACATTATATATATAGCCGGCCAATTAGAAACAAAAGCAAAGGTGAAACGGAAAAATTGCGTTCCCGCTGAAGCATCCCGGCTACATCTTAGCCCCCTTCCGTGAACGAAGCTCAGATATATACAGGACATGATTGCTGAGAGCCAGAATATCGCCGCTCTCCGCCAGAATCTGAATGTTTACATCGTAGCGGCCATTGGACACCATGTGCGAGTTCGACCGGATCATCACCCACTGCGTGGACGGATCGGGCTGTCGCTTGAATTCAACGGAAAAGCAGAGCGTGGACAGTGCGTAGCGGTTGTAGAAGCCTGGTTGGTGGGTTGCGGCAGGCTGAAGGGGCTGTTCCGCGTCGGTTGGTCAGCTTTCAGCAACGGGTGGTAGATGGTAGACATCCGTGTGGGCTCACCAAATCTGACAGCAAGGCTAGATGCAGAAAGTCGGAGATCTTCGACCCGTCGCGGAAGGACAGCCAGACCTCGCGGTGATGTCCTCCCAGTCGATGACCCCAGAGCCCATTTGCGGATCTCGGTGCGGCCAAGTGCAGTTTCCGCGTGATGGGAGTCGCATCGACCACGGGGTCATCGATGGTGACGCACTCAGTCTCGCGCGGAGGAGCAGTGATCCTAGAGGTAGGGTCGCTTGCCTGCGACAGACCTCTTTCCTTGGAAAGGTCACCGTATGTGAAGATTCCGACGGTAGCGGGAGGTTCCGGTTTCCTCCACAATGCATTAGGAGAGCGTTCCAGTTCCACGTTGACCACACACTGCCGTGAGGAAACACGCAGGAGTTTGCAGGTGATTGAAACCGGGCCAGGAGGCACCATGCTCAGGAACTGCACGAATGCATGCACGGGGTCGGGAAACCGTCCATCGCCGAGCTCCGTGATGATGAACTTCTTCGCGGCAGATAGCATCAACGCGTGCAGGAAACCTCCTAGTACGGAGCTGTTCTAGTCAGCCTCTGAGCTGCTGGGATTGATCATCACAGCGCAGGTCCGCTAACGTACTGCTGAGTAGTCCATTCCTGGGAGATATTGGCCAGGAACCGGTGGGGGGTTCCTTCATCCTGAGAGACGGCAGAGACTGCTTCAAGTAACGGCGAGGAAGACGGTCGCGCTTCCATGGATACAAGTAAGACAAGAGCTGCCTAGAAGTGGGGAGATTCAAGGACTAGATGTGTCTCCAGGTATGTATGCTTCAGCAGCAGACTCTGAGACTCCAGAGTAAATCCAGTGCTGGCTGTGCCAGTTATCAACCCTCAAAATTCCAGTAAATAACGATTAGCAATTTGATCGTCCTCCTTTCTCAGTCTACCAATATTAGCACTGCGAAAATGGCACTGCTGCGCTGGAAATAACCGACACGTCTGTATAAACAGGGGTCGACACCAGTTCGTCAAAGATAATGGACTTGGCAAATCAAAGCAACTCTGCTAGCGCCACGAACAACAATTCATGCCTAGGCGACCTAGCAGTGAACCCCTCGATGTCCTCGACTCCTCAGCAATTGAGCCCTGCGAACGAACCGGATCTGCGCTCGGAAAGGGGAGTGCATGGAGCATAAAGTTATGGAGCGGATCGCAGCCGAGGTAGTATTTTAGCGTACAGCGTAACGTCTCCGTATCAATTGACGATCGCGAGGCCTAGAAGCCCAGGAATGTACTCAGGGGCATGAAAGTATGCAAATCATCAAAGATTAGACTAGGTTGAGGAATTTTAACTATGCCAAAGACATTCCGATCCGGAGTGGATAGAGATCTGGGATAACCATGATGATGACGATGATGACGATATCTGTTACTGTTAGTCAACGTAATAACGGATCCAAAGTTTGGTGACTGATTCTAAGGTAAGGTATCACCTCAGGATGCATGGCTGTCGTACGATCTGATGCCCAATCCAACCCCGTAAGTCCTCAACATGGATCATAAGATCCTCCAGCAGCTTTGCTTTTATGCAGGGAGTTGCCTTACCCCAGACCTTGCTCAAATTTGAGTGTTTGCCCAACACTTGATAGACCTCAAGGTCATTAATTATCCTTTTTTGTCAGCGTGTCTCACCGACCATCACGTGTCCTCTCGGACGCGAAAACGCGGTGCCACGCGGAGACTCCGACGATAAGTATTTTAATGGTATCGGCTTAAATAAAGGCATTATTATTAGATGCTTAGTCGGAAAATTTGCAGGAGGCAAATATCACTACTACTAGACTAATCTCCGTAACCGAGTATCGAGTATCGACTCCTCATACGCTAGCACAGCTGTCCACCTAGAGAGGTACATGAGTTCTCTATTATTGGTGAGATTTTTCCCAGTTGCGGTGCCCCGATCACTCGGCTTTTCCGCCCGGACTCCGTATATCCTCGCCTCTCGCCTTTATTCTCCTCCTTTTCATTCCTTCCTTTGTCTTTCCTTTTCTTCCTCTCTTCCCTTGTACTTTGATCGGGCGGCTGGGCTGGAATTAACAGGAGTCTGTGGTTGAGGAAGATTTAATGGATTCGATCGCAGAGAAAATGATGCTCAGCCATGCCCTACAGCACCGGTCGGGCCTCACACCGCAATCTCCGTTCCAACACCGCAGCCTCTTCTCAGGCTCGATGCTCCCCTCTTCACAAATACAAGAACCCGCTCAATTACCAACTCCCAATCAATCGGGTCCGACCACAATGCCAGCAGACGAAGATGGCACCAGCGGCTCGCCGCAGGACTTTTCCGGTCGGGGGAAACGGCTGACACTCGCGGAGCAAAAGTCTCTCTTCCGCCTCTGCGAGCAGTACATGACCCGCTGCGACGCACACGAGTACCCCAAGAGTTTCTGGATCAAAATCTCCGAGTTACTCCTCAAATCCACCGGTCGGAAGTACTCCTGGCAGTCGTGCCGGCGACGGATGCAGCAGTACGTCGAGAAGCGAAAGACCTATTGGGCGGCGTTCGACGCCGACAAGACTCTCCCGGACCTAGGCGATATGGACGAGGACTTGGCCTCGGACATCGACGACTGGATTGGACGGTGCGAGCTGCGCCTCGAGAAAGAGGAGAAGGAACGCAGGGAGAAGGCGCAGCGGTCCGAGCTCGAGCAGGCGGAACTCGCGCGCGCCATGAAGTTCCAGCGCACGTTCGAGTGGGCGAAGAATCTACCTCCCCCGGAGGAAATGGAGCCTCAGCCGAGCCACTGGGGAATGCCTCCGCACCGGTTCGTCATCATGAACGGCCGGTTGCTTCAGGGTCTGGATCTCGCCATCCATCTGGCCAAGGTCCGGCCGGATGAGAGCCGGCAGCTGGCGATCGACGCTGTCCTGATCCACGGCTTCGAAAACACACCATCAGAAACTGACCAGAAACCCAAACCGGATCCCCGAGCCTCGGGCCCTTCCCTTGGAATCTTCAACCCCTGCAACAGAAAGCGGCCGCACGATGCCGTCGACGCCGACGCCGCTGCCCCAGGGCGACCCGCGCGGCGTCCCCGTACGGATCTCGATCCAAACGCCCAGGCTCAGCCCGCAGCCGGCGAGAAACCCTCCGAGAAGACAGTATCCCCCGCTGCCATGCTAGCACAAAAGAACGTAGACCGCATCGTCAACAACCTGTGGCTACAGTTCGCCAAGGGCATCGCGCCATACTACGAGGAGCACCGGGACCAGCCACAGACGAACAAGCAGTTCGGGCTGGTACTCTACGATCTCTACCGGGATCTAGGCCGTTCTTTCACGAAGGCTGTCAACCGCCTCGTTGATTTGGATTGGGAGTCCGAGTACGAGTCCGGAACCCCATCGGGATATTGATTTCTTTCCTTCATTTCATATTTCGGCGGCATTCTGTTTTGGATATTGGATATATGTTGATGGTTCTGATATTTTTGCTCGCTGCATTTTTTGTCTGTTTTTCTCTCTGAGTGGTTCATCTATTTGCATCTTCCCATGCGCACCAGACTGGCTAGAGATACCCATTGCATGACTGTCCTGTTCAGCGTGTCTTATGATTATTTATATATGTTCTTTTCACAGCGTTTCATTTTGCATTACATCATATAGACAGGCGGAGTTAGTGCAATCGATGACTGGTATCTTTCTCCTGTTTCCTTCCAGCCAGGCTTCCAGATGAGGAGTACTCCTCGTTTCAGTCTCTTCATTATTATACTAAGTGCTTGTTGGCATCCTCGAACTACACGGCGTCATGCCATTAAACATATGCACCACACAATCGGACCTGAAGCCCTTCAACTCGCCATGCGCAGGCACGCGAAAGGCCGAGTATATAGACCACAGCCAGTCTAGACACCTGCCTCGGCGGCCTTCTCCCTCTCGACATTCTCCACCGTCTCGGTCTTAAGGCCAACATCCTTGACGTGCAGGTCCTTTGCACGAACCTCTTCGACCAGGTGATCCAGCTTCGAGTGACCGGGCTTGGTATGCCATGGCTTCGGTCCGTTCTTTCTGAACATCTCCTCCACTTCTTCCAGGGTCTTGCCGCAGGTCTCCGGGTAGCTTCAGGACTTGTTAGTGATGGTCCCGTGCTGGATGTACTTGCATCGATTTCAATGAGAGAAACTTACGTGAAGAACACCTGGATCGCGGCTCCGATGCAGAGAACTCTGAATACGATGGGCAGTTTCCATGTGATGTTGGCGAAGCCAGGGGGGACGAAGAGGCCGAGGCGAAGTTGAACAACCAGTTGCCGACGGCGGCGATAGACTGCGTAGGCCGATATTAGTGGAATCGCGAAGGGAGTCGAGGAGAAGCTCACCATTCCCGATGCACGAGTCTCCAAGGACCAGACTTCGGCTGCGTAGACCCAGGCAACGGGCGCCAGGGTCAGGGCAAGGGGTCGCCAAGGTGGCCGTCTGGCGGTCAGGCTTACAGTCTTAGAATCTCTTCCTCTACTCCGTAAGGGAAACAATTATCCCCCTCCAAGAAGTAAGAGATGGCGGAATGGGGACCAGCAACTGGGTCTTGGCCGCGAAAGGTGTCAACGCTAGCCCAGCCACATGATTCTGCTTTTTTTGCTGTGGTGAAACACATGTGTTTTTTTCCAAGGTAAAGGATGTTTGTTGATGAAGGTTTCTGACATTGCCATCAGCACCATCGGAAAGGACCTAGACGCAATAGGATTAGTGAAGGAATCTCTGCGTTGGGGGTTTCAGGTGGGAAGATCAGGATGAAGGTGCGAAGTTGGGAAATATTACCCTTTCATAAGCTGACATTCGGATGTGTGGATTCTGTTGACGGGAGAAGTCGCCTACTTCCACATCCAACCCTCTTGTGAGTAGCTAAGTAAGCATTGTATCTGACGCTGTTGCAGGCCATCGTTTGACTTAATGAGCTGGTGTCTCACTGTATGGCTGTCAGAGCAACAATGAGAAGCCTGAAGATGATATCCATATCCATACTGTAGATTGCTCCATGGCAATGTCAAAAGTTGAGCACAGATGTTGAAGCTATGTACAATAAGCCATATATATAGACGATGGGATTCAAAACTCTGCCTTTAACTTCATCCTGTCCTCGTCAAACATATGCATACAGCTCGTATACAGGTTAGTCTCAGTTGTCCTCAATGACATAATGTAATCCATTGATTGACAATCTCTTCCATATCGTGTGCGATACCCCATTGAGAGATCAGGCAGCGGAACAGCTTTTGCATGGAATTCATCTCATACAACAAATTCCGGACTGCACCCATGCCTGCTGGGGAGTCCGTCCGACCTTGTTCAACGAAGCGTCGAGTCTCGGAGGTACTCGACGGTCCGACACTGTCGCTTCCGATGTTAAGATCAGAGAGCGAGAGAAGAGCATCTTGCCATACAATTGTGCGTGGAAGGTGAATCGTCGCGACGCCTGCCAGCGTAAAGACCACATAAATCGTTGCCGCAGCAAAAAGAGAGCTCGGCATGTGGATTACATGGGCCCGACCCCTGGGGAGTTGCTCAATGATATCCTGGATGGCAATAGCGTGCAACAAGGCGCGGCGGGCGTCCTCTGTGTTCACCCAGTTCGCCATGTCAAACCCGGGCCACAGTGTCCGAGATCCTCCAGAGACTTGCTGGGAGATGTCGTAGCGGGAGCAAACGTGCCTACAAAGTACTGTCGAATTGATCATGGTGTCGAGGCAGATGGTATGCCAACGCAACAGCACCTCTAGTCGTTCCGGAGCGGACAGGTGGATGCTCATGGTGATAGTTTCGTGGACCTGCGCCAGAGCTCTTCTCACGTCAGAACGACCAGGCACACCAACCGCTGCGAGATCGCTTTCGTCCGAATCTGAGACAAGAGACTGCAGGCCTTCCAAGACTACACGAAGCGCAAAGGCAGAAAACTGATAGTCGAGGGGGCGAAAACTGCCAACTGGAGGAAAAAGAGAGCGAAACACCAGACGGAACGACGGCTGCTCTGTCCTTTGACAGCGCATGTGAGCCAACCATTCGTCAGGGTTACCGGCGTCAAACGCAGCCTCACTGCTAGGGAGGATAAGGGGATTGGTGACATGTCGTGTAGAGGCGCCGTCACCCGACATTTGCGCCACAAGGCCGTCTAGGATGTGATATGCGAGCAAAGCACGCTGCTGTATTTCTCTTGCTGACCAAACTCGCCATTGGTGGTCTTTTTCGGCATGAGAAGCACTGGGCAAGGGGAGGTTCTCCGCAGAGTAAGGCTCGCTGTCTAACATGCCACAGTGCCTTGCCCAGAAAAAGCCAAGCGGACGAAAGACCTGACTTGTTGTACGTATCACTCGATTCTAGAAACGTGCCAAGATGTCAGTGGTTGGTAAACGATTCACCTGGTAGAAAAATTTAACATACCTTTGACAATGCACCATAGATTTGTCCCAGGAGAGCTGTAATGAGCAGCTGAACACCTTTGCAAGCATCATACGGTCCGCGGTGTGTGATTAATGATTGCCACTGGGAAGGGTCAGTATCCGGGCCCAAACATGGCAGAGTATCACATTCTTACCGAAGTAGCAAGAGCCGTATGAGCCAGTCGCCATAAGGCCTCACCCTGTAAATAGGTTCAGCGCCGTCTAGAGCTAAGAAAGGGTGACATGCTACCTTTGCAACTGAATCCTTAGGCCCGAGATATAAAGAACCAAGTGCCATGGCGTTCAGCAGAAGAGGGTGAGTGCACTCACGAAACACAAAGGTCGCCCGGTGCAAGATCGGAAAGGTTGGAATGAACCGCACAAAGAACATATGCAGACATTCATCGAGAAAGACCGATGTGATTGAGGTTGCCCTGATGGCCGCTGTCACACTGGAGGACTGCAGAAGAATCAGTTATATAACTAAGAGAGAAATGCAGAATACCTACCGAGCTCGTGACCATTTCCGACACGTCCCTCACAGCTTGGTGACTACCGCCTGAGGGAATCGTGCCTATTGAGGAACTCCGGTCATCAAAGGAGTTGGGAGAACCGAAATTCACCGCGTGGATGTCTTGCACCACAGGAGGAAATGGAAGTGTTCCCAAAGGCATCTGCCAATGTTCTGTCGTATCTGACGACATGATGCTATGGAACAGATTCTCCGAGTCTGGCCATATCAACGTGAAGTCGAGATCTGAGGCAGCGTGCTGGAGTCCAGACTGCTGCTCGGACGGAGGAGTGTTCCATGTCTGACTAGGAGCAGAGGTCGGTAGGGCACCTTCAGTTGCAGCTCTTGTGGTATCCCAGGTAAGTGCATCTATGGCAGTCGTCTGGGGAGGAAGATGTATAGTGTTGTCCCCGTGGGCGACTTTGACGGCGGGTGTTGAGCTTGTTGCCCGAGTATGCAGCTTTTCATGGCGAGTGAGAGCATCTTGGCGGGCGAATGGTCGACGACAGTCTTTACACACAAACGGCTTGGATCCGGTGTCTTTCACATCATACAGTCAGCGGTGAGGGTTTCACGGATCTCAATCATGTAATCGAGTAACAGTTGACTGGGCAAGGCGGAGAAGCTATTTCTTACGGCAACGTTCATGCCTCTAGTTACCGGTGCAATTAGCAGAGTCCCCACAAGGATGTAGAATGGAGCGTAACTACCCTCAGATGTTCGGCTTTGGAGAAGCCCTTTTGACAGACTCGACACACTAAGGTCTTCATCCCTGCAGCTGTAGTGGGCATGACTAACAATGTGGGAGATAATATTTTAGTTAGAGACGATGATAACTTTATTCACATTATCATGATCATAAACACCACTGCGTGGATGAACAGACGAAGATGGGGAACCGTGGGGAAGTGGCATTTCACGGAGGAAAGAGGGCTAAAGCTGTGTGGGGCAAGGGGCAATAGTGTACTAGGGTGTGTGCATAGTGCACACCCCTCCCTAAGACTCTACGTACTACTTGTAGATGGGCAGAACCACAACCATATTTAATCTCCAAGCAAATGCTGTCAACTCTCCACGGCTGAGGCCCCAGCGAGCTGCACGGCGATCGCATCTACTAAAAAAATTGATTCCATTTGTCGTCATCATACATTATCGCAGTAGTCCACTTCACTCATTTTGTGTCTCTTGTGTTATACAAAGTTCACTGGCATCCCGGCACTTGGTGAACAGTCATGAAAAGATGACTTAATCATCGGCTTAGGATTCGGCAAGCGACCAGGGAAAACTCCAAGGCGCCGAGAACGCCTCGGTGAGCCAAGTTTCGCCTCACAAACTCAAATGGTATCAATATCGGCATTCGGCAAATATGCAAGACAGCTCAGCAGCAAGCAAGCTGAATGTCATTTTGTAAGTCATCTCATGCAAAATATCCTGAGAATCATGATACAGGCTTGAGTTGAATATTGACCGGTCGAATGTAGCGATCGGTTATCTGAGGGATTTGCGAACAGTGCGATGCGGAACTAGACCCATCTTCTTCCAACCTGTCGGCTGAGCGATAACCACAATACGACTGCCACGGGTCCTCCCTAAGCCGGGGTTAAACATCTGAGCACGGTTCGTCCAATCAACGGACTCGGCGCTATCCAGAGAAATTGCCGTCTTGACACCGGGACTGTCGGCTTTCTTACTCGACCGTCTCGACCATGTGCCGTGGGGAGTCCTCCGCAATCCCCGTTTTTCTGCTCCAAGAAGAGTATCCCAACAGAACCAGTCTCTGGGAAAAGTGGAATTACCCCGGAGAGGATGTCAAATGATAGGTCATTTCCCCCGGTAGCACGACTCGTATAGATTTCCACATTCTTTCGGCTAGAATCATCGCTTGCTATGGCATTAGCATGATTCGATATTATTCATCTTGTGACCCTCGTCCTTCTTCCTCTTCTAGCACCATCCCCTTCTTCCAGTGTCTCAACTGCTCAACAAGGCAAACTCACCGGCGAGACTATTCAACAACTAAAGGCACATATATTGGTTTCGGCACAAGACTTTGCAGAGAAGCAAAGGCTCCTTTCGAGAAATGAATGCATCTATGGAACTGGGGCCGCACCGAGCGGAGGATGAAGTTTTGGAGCCCCCTGTGCCTGCAAAGGCCGACATCGATCTCGTGGAGAGCACAGAGACCGGCATCCCTTCCAAATATGCCGATATAGTGGCCTCTCGTCTCTCCAGAGCCCATCAGGACTTCCTGATGGAGCACCATGGCACGCTGGACCTTGATCCTATTCCAAGCATGGATCTTGCAGACCCTTATAATTGGCCCGCTTGGAAGGTTTGTCACCTCAAACAGTACTTTGACCATGATAACTTGCGGCTATACTAATACCGACTTTTACGCTACTAGAAAATGACGAATCTGATCCTAGTCGCTTTTCACGCATGCATGGGTACCTTTGGTGCAAGCGGAATCATCCCAGCCTACAGCATGTACGCTCCTCGATAATACTTTTGAAGCTGCCCGATGAAGTCCAGTTTGCTAATGAGGGATTCTAACAGGTTCGCCGAGGATTTTGGCGTCTCGATCAACAGAGCCAGTTACCTTACCTCTCTTCAGATTGCGATTCTGGGCGGAGCACCATTGTTCTGGAAGCCCATGTCTCAACGTTACGGACGTCGCCCCATCTTCTTAATATCATTGATTTGCAGCTGTATCTGTAACATAGGATGTGCTAAAAGCACCGATTATGCATCACTCGCTGCCTGTCGAGCCTTGCAAGCTTTTTTCATTTGCCCGGCTTCCGGTAAGACATGTGTTGACGCGTATAGAAAGGTCCGGGCTGACTCTTGTGAAAGCAATCGGAAGTGCTATTGTGATGGAGACAACTTTCAAGAAGGATCGCGCCAAATACATGGGAATCTGGACTCTAATGGTCACAGTTGGCATTCCTTGCGGTCCATTCATCTTCGGCTTCGTGGCGTACCGTTGTGGCTACGTGTGGATTTTCTGGATCCTGGCAATGGTTAGTTGGACATATCCACCACACGGCTCACGAGCGGCTATTGACCTTCATCACAGATCAATGGCGGTCAATTCATTCTGTACCTCTTTTTCGGGCCAGAAACTCGTTACATCGGCCGCGACGAAAACTTGAAAGAGCCAGCCTGGAAGCGAGAATACCTTTTTTTGCGACGCATCGACCCAACTCCCTTTAAGTGGTATGAGTTTGTCAAGCCCTTGACGATGATCACGCAACCATGCATTGCCATACCCGCTGTGGCCTATGCCATGGTCTTCTGCCTGAGTAATGTCTTGACCACCGTTGAGGTACCAACCCTTCTGGAACGCAGATGGGGCCTCAACCCAGAACAGCTGGGACTACAGTTCCTTGGTCCCATCATTGGATCGGTGCTGGGAGAGCAACTTGGTGGCAGGATGTCCGACATGTGGATGCGACAGGGAGAGCGCAAGATCCGTAAGAGACCTGAGCCGGAATACCGCCTGTGGCTCAGCTACATTGGTTATATCCTATCCATTGTCGGTCTCATTGTCTTCCTCGTATGTACCCAATTCTCCGGGAACCACTGGGAAGTCGCTCCTATCATCGGCATCGCCATCGGGGCCGCTGGCAACCAGGTAGTAACCACCGTGCTCATCACGTTCGCCGTCGACTGTTATCCTGAAGAAGCCGGAAGTGTTGGCGTCTTCATTACGTTCGTTCGGCAGATTTGGGGATTTCTCGGGCCGTTCTGGTAAGTTGCGTCTTCGCTGAGTCGGTTGTGCAAGAACTAATGGGGATACAGGTTCCCGGCTATGTTCGAGAATGTTGGGGTTGCTGCCAGTGCTGGAGTCGGCTGTGCACTGATCGTAGGAGCCAGCGTCATCCCGACGATTATCGTTCACTGGCTAGGCAAGAGATGGCGTCCAAGCCAGTGATGGAGAACTTCTTGGACTCTCTCATCGTAAACGGCGTCACTTCGAGCGAAGGATAGATAGGTTGGTTTGAACAGAATACATGATAGACTGGGTTGGGTGTCTATTAGGGTCGGACTTGGCGAAGAGAAGAATTGGAGGCATGAATGAGAGACAACAATCATTAAAGAAAACACCCAAAAGGCGCGAAATAACTAGAAAGCCCACGAAGCCCCAATATTATCATTTATATACTCCGGGAGGATTTCAGGGAGCTGACCTCCTTTCCCGAATGCCAGACCGATATCAGACCGCGTCGTAGTCGACATTCTTTACGGCTGCCCGACCGGCCGGTTCGGGGTTCGGGATTACCAAAACTTACTCAACTCAGCTTTATCTACAAGAAGACAGCCTTTGGCTTTTGGTTAAGACGAGAATTCTCATTTCTCAATAACTAGCAATTAATGTCCGAAGTCTGGCACCAGTTCTCAGGTCATAATCGCAAAGCTTAACCACCTTCACCTCCGCCAAACTATGAAAATGTTAAGTTGACACCTCAGGCAGACGGTGCTACAACATGCCAACCATGAACAAAGTTAAAACTTAAAAGTCCTCCCCGGGGAAAGAGGCGGACAAGCTTAACTCCGCGGGATAAAGTTCACCCACGTGGGAGACTGACTCGGAGCCGGAGATCGGCAGAAATGAGCTGCCACTCCCATTTTTCTCTCAGAAGATCTCGGGTCGCTAATGTGACGCGCTGCTATGAATAATCCTAGAATGAGGATAACCAGGTTGGTATCTTCAGAGTGACGATGGATTGATTTGTTTTCTTTTCTTGGCTACTTGCCGACTGTGCGGTCGGCTTTTCCTTGTGTGTGGCAATAGCGAGTCGTGATCAATGGTTAGGCTTGTGTGGAGATAACCTAAGTGTTCGCCGGTTCAGTCTGGGTGCGTGGGGATTCGTGGAGAGGTATATCGAGCATTCTACCGAAACAAGATCTAGATAGCTTGATGCTATGCAATCTAAAATATACACGCATGGTACACCGAGCATTATCCAATTTTTCCACAGGACTGCGCATAATGCTGTTAGACTCAGTCGGCTGTTCCCCGGCTTCTTTCTGTATTTCGTGACGACTGTACGATGAGGGTTGGTAGTATGTACAGTTTTTTCTCGGGTCACTGGCGATTCCAACGACATTCTCCCAATCATTGTTGGTGCTCGATCTTGTTGATCAATGTCCCGACATGAGGCAGCAGCTCAACAGCAAACTCATCACCTGCCGTCAAGAACTCCTTGGGGTTCTTGGCCGCCCCGACACCTGGAGGAGCACCGGTCAGAATAATGGTACCCGCAGGCAAAGTTGTTCCCTGCGACAAGAAGCTGACGAGTTGAGGGACGTTGAAGATCAAATCACTATTGGAGAACGAGTCAGCGTGCGCACAAATAGTTTATTGGTTCGTAGATCGGTGCTTCCATACGTCAGAGGGCAGTCCTGCATGACTCGGCCGTTCTTCAAGCCGCGGATGTGAAGCTTGCTGGCATCAGGGATAAGAGCTGAGGAGACAAGGACAGGTCCTGGTAGCAGAGGCGTCATAGTCAGCGCAATCGTTCCTGGTGTTTTGAATTGACGTGGACAGCTTACCGATGGGACATGAGGTATCGAAGCCCTTAGAGAAAGACCATTGGCTCTGGTTCATCTGCGATGTCCGGCTGGAAACATCATTGGCGGCGGTGTAACCAAGAACGTAGTCCAGAGCCTCTGCCTCGCTCACATCCTTCGCATCACGACCAATGACAATGACCATTTCCGACTCGTAATCGCCCGTGTTGTCGATCTGTGTGATCTTGGGGAGAATAGTCGATGCCGGCCATGGGTCCGCAAGCGCGGTGGACGGCTTCAGAAAGAGAGTCGGTACGTCGGGAATAGTCAGCTTCATCTCTGCAGCGTGCGACGTGTACTAATGGAGTAAGAAGTCGAACGTCAGTACTCAGCTACACCTCAGCTACAGCTTTAGAGACTCACATTCAACCCAATGCATCGAATAGATCCAACCTCGCTTTGCGACAGAGGAGAAAGGATCCGCTCAATTGTCTCTGTCGTGTCCGTCTTCTGGCCTGGGTTGAGAACAGATGTGCCCGTGAATGGTCGTACGGAGACCTCCTTGCCCTGATAGACAGCCAAACCAACATCCACCTCCGGATGTACTGGCTCGCCGATCAAGATCTTAGCAGGGTTAGATCTGGGAACGAAGCGCACAAGGCCTATGCGGTGTTAACATGATTGCGCTGGAGAAAGACTCGAAATGCATCTATACAACGTACGCGAAAAGGTAGAGGCAATGTTAGACATGGTCCACGAGGGTTAAAATGAGGTCAGATGGACTTAGACGGGTATCACAAGAATAATTTCAGGGAGAAGCTCGGCTCAGTGATCTTGTGAAAACCACTCCTCCTTTTGAAAGGTCCTTGCGGGACATTTCTACACCGACACCGGTGCGGATGCATTATTGCTCAGGACTCGGAGTCGTGCCGATAACAACAAATGCGGGGATGTTGGAGGAGGGGCATCGTCAGCAAAGTGGGAGATGGGAAGCGCGAGCAGAGGAATTGCCGTCCGCAAAGGGCAGAGGTTCCTTTTATCGCACTGAATGACTCTAGATATCGCAATGTAATTGGACAATTTCATCACTGAATCCACTACGCCCCAGAGCTCCCCACGATGGATTGTGGGGCAATGGGGATAAAACTACTAGACAAACAGCGCCGTTATCTCCGAGCATTCGCCCTCGTTTAAAGAGCTGGGAAATTGTCGCCTCGCAAAGGAGAGACACCTGTGACGATATTTCAGATCTTTTGTTCGTTGATTCATTTCCCATCAACGCTACAATGGCCAGCCCCAAGGGACCTTTCCGTCTTGTTACTGTCAACACTGCTCCCGAGAGAGCCAAGCGTCTTATCGGGCGGGTTGCCGATGCTCTCAAGGATAGATATACCATCATTCATGTGGACAACTGCGAGAGTAAGAGCGTCTTGCTGCCGGGAATAATGCGGGATACAGGAGCGCTGATTGTTTCACCAATGTAGAAATCGAGGAGGTTGCTCCTAAGGTGAAGGAGCATATGCCTGACGTTCTGGTATGAGGTCTGATCGTGCAGCTCATCTGTTCCACATTTTGCAATGAACCCTTCACAGCATTCACCGAATGCCGCGATTCAGAACTAATATGTCTTTCTTCGACTATAGTTCAGCGCTTCCATGTGGACCGCCGAGGAAGCCCGCCAGATCCATGAGATCGCCAGAGACATCAAGCCCGATATCAAGCTGCATGCCATTCCCACAGGGCTCCAAGTCGAACGGGGCCCCGATGCCATCGTCGAATATCTGTGCGAGAAGGTGCCACCACTTCTGGACGCTTAAACAACGGAACCTGGGTTCTCTTTTGAACCATTGGCCATTTGACACCAGCGCCGTCGACCATGATTATGTCTGATCTTGTATATATTACGGTACGACCGCTCAATAGAATACCCACTTTCGAAACTAGAGCGAATGCCCTTAATAGTTCCCTTGATTCACCTGGCGGAGGTCTCTAATATATAAAGCCATTCTTTCTGTCTAGCCCATCATCCTCTCTACTCCATCCAGAGAGTGGTCTTCAAGCTCTTCCACGATCAAAGACTACATCGAGTTTATGAGACCTCCACATGACAGTGCCTTAAGGACTCTATAAGACTGACGTCAGTCTTACTGTTACTTACCATGAGTCATGCTACCCATTTATTCCCTTCCCTCTATACGGGAGACAACTCCGCTGCCTATAGAACCCACACCGGTCCGCGAAGGTCCAAGCATGGAGTCTCCCTCGGCTTCTCCGTCCTCGGCCCAACTTGCACTGACCGATATCTACCCTCCCATCCCATTGCCAAAGCTACCAGGATTCAAGAGAGCGATTGAGAACAAGAAAGACGCGCTCTGGAGTGGAAGTGGTGAAGATTCGTACCTAGCATTCAGTGGCGTTACGCCACAACGTTTCAAATACATCGAGAACGAGAGGCGCCGGAACACCCTTGGAGCGAAACTTGTACGCTTCACCTATTTTGCCGACATCGAGACGCTCATAGCCAAAATACCCTCTGGGCCCCCCGAGCAGGCGCAGGCAGCACTGGGATATGAAATCTACTACCTTCTGAGAACGAGAAGTGGGATTGGGATGGACGAAGTCATGCCTATTGGGTCGACCACATGCCATGGTAAACAGGGCTCATCTAAGGAGCCCAACTCGGCGTACAGGAACAATAACCTTAGACCCCAGCTTGGAACTTGGCCCTCCTGGGTAGTCGAGGGCTGCATGTCAGACTCCATGCAACGTCTCCGCGCAGACGCGAGCTGGTGGATAAACCATTCGGATGGAGAAGTTAAACTCGTCATCTTTGTCTTGGTCCGCCCTAGTCGCAGGACGATCAAGACTGAGACGTGGACTGCAGAACAAATACGTCCCGCCCCAGGGCCACTCACCCGCGCTCGTAGGGCTAACCCAGGTCGGGCCAGGGAAGAAGACGAGGTCGAGATGGATTTCTCAGTCGATCCACCAACCTATCGAGGCCCCGCGCGTCTTGTTCTCCAATTCAGTCGACTTGTTGGCCGTCCTCCGATCCCGCCACGCGAAGGTGATGTGGTGCTCACCCGGCAAGTCCTTTTGGAAATTGGCAGGGGAGTATTGCGCAGGGGAGTATTGCGCAAGGTTATTTAAGGGAGACCGTTAGGGACCCCCCTGCTGTACTTAGTTAGCTTAACATCATATAACTTCTACCAGTCGCTGAAATCCTAACTTTTGATTACTATATAAAATTAATTAAGAGATAGGAAAAGTATCTCCGTTCTCTTTCCGTTTCTTGGAACGATCGGAAGGAATCGGCTTAGTCATCGATTTTCTCGGCCTTGGCCGCCTGCGAAGACGGGCTTGTCTTCTATACAACCGTGTTTATCAAGAAAATTATCATCATCATTCCGCAATGTCGTTCGCAAGGATACAAATGAGGGTTGCGCCCAGCATCCGAGCGTTCTCGACGTCTCGTGTGCTTGGGTCAGAGCTCTCCTATCAGGTTTTTGGCCCAGAAAAGGAACAAGCGAGCCGGAATCCGATTGTCTTCTTGCACGGTCTCTTCGGTTCGAAACAGAACAACAGAAGTATCAGCAAGTAGGTTAATGGCCCTGATGAGCAGCCTCTAACTCTTCTGTGAGCAACGGACTGACTGGCGCTTACAGGGTTCTTGCACGTGACCTCAAACGGCAGGTCTACACTCTGGTCTGTCTCCCAGTCTCAGTGCATCTTAAGAGTGGACGAAATAACTCATGATCTTCAGGATTTGCGGAATCATGGCCACTCATTCCATCACAAAGAGCACAACTATTCCGTCATGGCCGAAGACGTGGAGAAGTTCATCCACCAGCACGATCTGGCCAAGTGTGTCCTGATTGGTCATTCCATGTATGTTTCTCTGCTCCATTTGCCAGCGAGGCCGGACGATACTGAACTATTCCCGGAAACAGGGGAGCAAAGACTGCAATGACAGTTGCTTTGCAATCGTCAGATCTAGTTTCGGCTCTCATACCCGTCGACAATGCTCCTGTCAACGCTCCTCTGAAGAGTGACTTCGGGAAGTACGTGCGAGGCATGCAAGACGTCGAGGCACAAGGAGTCACCAAGCAGTCAGATGCCGACAAGATCCTAAAGGAATACGAGGATGTAAGTTCCTCCTCTTGCGCTCAAAGGGAGTCGTGGATCTAAGCACCAAACTCAACCATTTTCTCAGTCCCTCCCCATCCGTCAATTCCTTTTGACCAACCTGATCCGCGCGGAGGACAGTCAGAAGATGAAATTCCGCATCCCTCTGTCGGTGCTGGGACCGGCTATCCCTGCCATGGCTGACTTCCCCTTTCGCGAGGGCTCCGTCACTTATGATGGGCCGACGCTCTTCGTCAGAGGCACGAAGAGCAAGTATGTCAGCGACGACACGGTCCCTGTCATCAAGAAGTTCTTCCCCAATGCTGAGATAGCGGATGTTGAGGCGGGTCATTGGCTGACCTCGGAGAATCCGGAAGCTTTCAGGCAAGGTACGTGTAAAATTAATGTTTACTCATTGTTCAAGGAGTCTGTTGACTGATGATATTCCAGCTGTTGTGAAGTTCCTGCAAGATCTGCCGTAGAATATAGTATATTAGTTGCATATAGAGGTGGAAGAATGGCGTTTCTGTGCTTATGTATATGTTTGTGCATTTTTATGCCACTTTCAGAGTGATTAAGTAAGATCTACTCAATAGAGACATGGAGCAAAAGAAATAGAGACAAAGAAGGGAAGGGGTAATACAAGAAGTAAAAGTGGTATATGACTCCATACAGCAAGAGCCGGCAGAGAGGTATTTGGTGATAATCCAACTGTGTGCAATGAACAAAGGAATCATGATAATCGTCGCTTGGCTCAGTAATCGCTTGGCCCAGTAAATGCTGATGCACTCGAGCTTGAAGACGGACGCTGTTCTATAAACGCGGAATCAAGACTAGTCTATAGTGATGGGCCCCTCCGTGATCAACCTGCGCTTTTTCTTCTTCTTGGACTTTCTCCTGCTCGCTGGGGGCGACGCGCCTTCATCCAATGTATTAACTGGTGAAGAGAATGTCCTAGGAGAGACATTTCTAGCAGCGGATGACCTCTCATTTTCATCGTCGGATAATGTTGAAGGACGTGGTCGTTTCTTCTTCTTCTTTTTCTCGCGCAATGCCAGCGCAGGATTGGCCTCGGCCATCTCAGCATAGTTTGGAAGGAGTGGGACATCAGACCCTGTAGGGCTTTCTTCTGCCTTGGGAGACTGCATCGCACTTTCTGGGAGAGAATCTGGCGCCTGCATTGTCGATCGTTGGGATTCCAGAGAATCTTTGAGAGCCTCAATTTGCTCTGACAAGTCCCGATGATCAGTTGACACGGATTCCTGGAATCGGCGGAAGCGATCATCAAGGGATTGCAAATCCTTTTTATTTGAGGCGAATTCATTCATCATGATTTTCATATGGTTGAGGCGATCATCGAGGGACTGCAAATCCTTTTTATGTGAGGAGATTTCATTCATCGCAATCTTCATCTGGTTATCATTCATCGCGGTCTTCATTTGGTTGAGGCTACTGGATAAATTTTGGACCTGGTCTTTCAGTTCGCGGAAGGATTCATCCAGCTCGATTCTGTTTTGACCGTCGGCCGCCTCTTTAGCTTGAATATGTTCCTTGATCTCAGAGACGTGCTCTCGATATTGTTCGGTCAAAGAGTCGAAGTTGGCATGTAATTGCTGGAGTTTGTCGGGCACAGCACGTGCGCCTTCCAGCTGCTCTGTGAGAGCAGAGACTTGAACGGCCAGCTTTCCAAAAGTTTCCCTGAGATGCGTTACATCTGCTGAACGCTGGCCGACGTCATCTTGGAGACGATCTACCAGAGTCTTCTGACCATTTTGGGCCTGAATAAGCTGTTCAATGGTCTTTTTCAGAGATAACATTTCTTTCTCAGCTTGAGTTTTCAAGGTTGTGATCTGCTCTGCTAATTGGCCCGCGGAAGGGTACATCTCTTGCATGGCAACGACCATGTTCTTAACAACCGTTTCTGTTGAAAGATGATTGTAACGTGTCTCCAGGGAATGGAGGCCGACCCGCACACTCTCCAGTAAGCGATTAGAATTTTTCAGTGCCGCGTCGACTGTGTTGACTTTGACGTCTACCGTGTTAATTTGGTGAACGCTCAGTTTCTGTATCTCTTCAGCGAGGCGGCAGAGGCCGTTCTTCAATGTCTGTATCTCAGCTTTATCCGCAGCTGCAGCAGGGTCGGACTGCCTTATTCTCCGTGTTTCTTCCTCAAGGCGACTGAAGCCGTCCTTCAATGACTGTATCTCAGCTTTATGTACAGCTGCAGTAGGGTCCAACTGCCTTATTCTCCGTGTTTCTTCCTCGAGACGACTGAAGCTATCCTTCAATGACTGTATCTCAGCTTTATCCACAGCTGCAGTAGGGTCCGACTGCCTTGTTATCCGTGTTTCTTCCTCGAGGCGACTGAAGCTGTCCTTCAATGACTGTATCTCAGCTTTATCCACAGCTGCAGTAGGGTCCAACTGCCTTATTCTCTGTATTTCTTCCTTGAGGTGACTGAAGCTGTCCTTCAATGACTGTATCTCAGCTTTATCCGCTTCACGGTTCAACTGGCTTATTCGCCCGGTTTCTTCAGCAAGGCGGTTGTAGCTGTCCCTTAATGACTGTATATCAGCTTCTTTCACTGTGTTCTTGATCTCCTCCAATTCTGCGAAATGAAACTCGTCTTTCATGGATTGGAGATTTTGTAATTGATCGAGTTTTTCCGACAAACTTTGGACTCTCGACTGCAAAGATGAGTCCGGTTTGGGAATCCTGGATAGATTGCTTTCAATATTCTTCAAACGCGATTCAATGTTTGATAAGTCAGTCGGAACTGTCGCTGGAGCCTGCGGCGGAGTGACCTCAACCTTTTCAATCGGGGCCAGACGGTCATGGATGTCTTTGCATTTCTTCTCGAAAGTAACAGCAGTGTCGTTGCCAGCATTCAGAAGTTTCTGATGCCCATCCATAGTCTTGTTTACTCTTTCAAGAGAGCTCGAATATTCCTCCTGGGCCTTTTGCAAGGAGCTTAGCTTTGCATCTAAGGTTGTTGTTATCCTTTTCAGGGCATCAACTTCTGAGGAGAAATGTGTCGGTATGGTTCCCTGAGGTGGGAATTGAGCGAAATCTGAACTCAGTTTATCCACGCGTTCCTTAATCTCCTTTCCGTATGTCATCTGAGCGTTGATAGAAGTCCCATGGTTGCTGGAAGCCTTCTCCAGTAGGACGACACGATCCTGAAGGATCTTGACCTTGGTCTCTAACGACTGATATTTGTCGCGACTCGCATCTGATTCCGAATCGCCCACTCGCTTCCTGAGCGCCCGGATCTCATCCTGTAGTTTGCTTATCCTCTCGTCTGCATCATTGTTGCGCAGAAGCAAAGGGACCCATTTGGTTGTGAGAGAATTTTCTAGCTGACGATATTGCGCTTGGTGTTGAGTGATAGTCTCATCCATTCGTGTCAACTCAGAATCTTCATCCTTGCGAGCTTGCTGGAAGAACGCTGTGGTTGATGGGAAACTTGGCGTGGCTTTTGCCTTTCGTAAAAGACCCTCCGTCGTTTCCTTCTTCTTCTTCAATTTATCCTTTTCGACTTCCCGAGTAGCTGTGTCAACGGCAGCTTTGACCAAATCTGAGAGGGCGCGAATGAATTGATCTCCAGTAGCCACATCTTGCCTGTCAGTAGGCTGGGGGTTATTGTTGGGTTCCCGTACGCCTAACTTAAGACCGTTAGGAGAACTGGCAATGCCAGTATCTAGAGATGCTGTCCTGGGTGGCGGTGGCCTGTTTCGACTGGTAAGGCGAGGATCGCGTGACGTGGGGGTATTTGGATTGTCGACATCCATTTTGTCCGCCATCTATGCATTTAGAGGGCTGATTGACGAGGATGCCCCGTGTCTGGTCATGTGTAGCTCACATCTGATAGCAATTAGAGGCGTGAATGTAGGCTGACCGCAACTGTATCTCACAAAATCGTATTCTCTCATCTCGCCATCAACTTGGCACACTTAAAGACATCGACGCGTTGTAACGCGCGTAGAGGCCAAGTTAGGCTGACTCGGCGAAGGGAATGAAGCCGGTGCAGATTTTTTTGAGAGAAAGAGTAAACGGTCGACGAAACAAAGTGAATGTTCTCTCTGTTAGACTGAAATTTGTTGGACCCCGAGCATGTACAAAGATTCACTTTTTGACAGGTCACAATATTCTGCCGGGCGGTAAGTGGAGCGGCTTCTCAAACTGGGCCTTTCTGCCCCGTGCAGCTCTTTTATCTAAACTCGCAAGGTGAGAAGCTAGAATTGCGCGTTTCAGTTTAGTATCAGTGGCAGTACAGAGGAGACATAGCTGACTTACGAATCGAATCAATATGGCTGTGGTAAGTGACCCGACCACACCTCACATCCCTTTCATATGATTGATTTATATCACAGCCTATCTCAACCGTCGCGGAGACGAAGGAGCTCCGTGGTCTGAATCTCATCGCTGCTCATTCGCACATCAGGGGACTTGGCGTCGATGCAGACTCGCTCCAGCCTAGAACATCTTCTCAGGGCCTTGTAGGCCAGGAAAAGGCAAGAAAGGCGGCCGCGGTCATATTACAAATGGTCAAGGAGGGCAAAATCGCAGGTCGCGCAGTTCTCATCGCAGGGCCTCCCAGCACAGGAAAAACAGCCATTGCCATGGGCATGGCCCAGTCTCTTGGACCCGATGTCCCGTTCACAATGCTCGCAGCCTCTGAGATCTTCTCTATGGAGATGTCAAAGACCGAAGCACTTACACAAGCCTTCCGGAAATCCATCGGTGTTCGAATCAAGGAGGAAAGTGAGATCATCGAAGGTGAAGTTGTGGAAATCCAGATTGATCGCAGTGTTACTGGGGTGAGTACAGATCTTGATTTCTCCTCTCTGGAAGTGTGGTTGCTAACCGGTTTAGGGAAACAAACAAGGGAAACTCACGATCAAGACCACCGATATGGAGACGATCTACGACATGGGAACCAAAATGATTGACTCAATGACAAAGGAGCGTGTGATGGCCGGAGATGTTATCTCGATCGACAAGTCCTCAGGGAAGATCACGAAGCTTGGACGGTCCTACGCTCGTTCTCGAGATTATGATGCGATGGGCGCTGATACCAAATTCGTCCAATGTCCTGAGGGAGAACTTCAGGTCCGCAAGGAAATTGTGCATACCGTCAGTCTCCATGAGATTGATGTCATCAACTCACGGACGCAAGGGTTTCTGGCCCTCTTCTCCGGTGACACCGGGGAGATTAGAAGCGAGGTCAGAGATCAGATCAACACCAAGGTGGCCGAATGGAAGGAAGAAGGCAAGGCGGAGATCATTCCCGGAGTTTTGTTCATCGACGAAGTGCACATGCTCGATATTGAATGCTTTTCCTACATCAACCGCGCCCTTGAGGCGGAGCTTGCGCCCATTGTTATCATGGCCAGCAACCGCGGTCAAGCGCGGATCCGGGGAACCACATACACTTCCCCTCATGGACTACCCCTTGACTTCCTCGACCGTGTAGTCATCGTCAGCACGCAGCCGTACTCTGCCGATGAAATCCGGCAAATTCTCGCAATCCGAGCACAGGAAGAAGAGATTGACCTCTCGCCGGACGCTTTGGCTCTCTTGACGAAGATTGGCCAGGAATCGAATCTCCGTTACGCTAGCAATATCATCACCACCTCTCATCTCCTGAGCCAGAAACGAAAGGCCAAAGAAGTTAGCATTGATGATGTACAACGCAGCTACCGCTTGTTCTACGACCCTGCCAGAAGTGTCAAGTTCGTCAATGCTTATGAACAGCGGTTCATAGGGGACCAAGGTGCTGTGAACTTTACAGCTGCTGCAAATGGAGACGCCATGGAAATTTCATAAGACGGTTGCACCGAAATCAGGTAATACGGTATGACATAACGGTGCTGCTTTCGAGAGCGCCCCTCTCGCTCTCTATCCTCTTATTTCGGTTGATCTTTTGTTCTACACATCTTAAGGTGTACGATAAGGCTGGCGCTTTTCCCATGCATGGTTTGTTTGATATTTGGGCTTTGAACTGGTTGAATAAAAGAATATTTACTTCAATGATAATCATGACTTTGATATGCCTTCCTTGAGGATTATCCTAATTCGGAGTGTACACATTGAGGTTCGTTTAAGATTATGACCAGATCATTATCATAGGAAAGTCGCCTGGCTCGTCCAGTCTCCTGTATCGCCCACTTTTCGAAATTCGACGCCCTCACCGAAATAGCCAGCACCCTTCCAAGACTCCATTGTCTGGCTGTCATATGGACCATGCTCGACACCGCCGTCTCGAGCGTCAGACCAACGAAATTGCCACATTACAGGCTCTTCTTCGGCCCTGGTGGGAGCAGGGGACTCTGAAGGAGGATCGACCCAGGCCTCGCCTGTTTCCTGTCGATACTGTCTTGTGAGCATCTCACGCTCTGTGTCGTAGATATCTAGTTGTCCCCGTGTCATTAGGATATCCGCCGCGCCGGTGATGGTCTCGATTGCTTGCTTTCGAGAAGCCTCATTGGGGTCGTCTTCCGTCATTTCTGTATCTTCTGCTTGAGCCCCGTTTTGCTTCGACCGGTTCTTGTTCTTCTTGGCTTGCCATTTCGGTTTCTTTGGAGCCCCTTTGCCTATCCTTGCCAAAGCCTCTAGAGCCGTTTCTCCCCGTTGCAGGTGACTTATCAGGGTCCTCAGTGCATCGGCCGTAAGAATGCTGTCGTTCAATCGATCTCTTTCCTTTCTCTCGGCCTCTCTTTTCTCTGCTGCCTCTTTGGCGCGCCGTATATCCTTTTTTGATACTCCTTCCAGCCAAGAATCATAAACCTCGTCGGGGTCTGCTGCTTTTCGTATATAATTTCCCTGCTCATCAAACCTGCCCTCTTCTTGCTCGGCACGCATGTTGAACGCGTCTAGCAGTGGCGCATGCTTCTTTTTAGCTCCAGCACCCAGTTCCTCGTCCATGCCCTCCTCGAGCCTCGCACGATCTTCTTCGGCAACATCACTCTCGCTCTCCACCTCATCCTCCTCGACCGCGTCCTCTGTTGCGTTCAGATCCGCGCGCAATGTCACTCCACCTTTCGATGAAGCCACCTGACCCTCAATCTCATCATCTCGCAAGAAACGCACGGTTTTCTTGTTCTTCCTCAGCGCCTCATCGGCATCTATTTCTTCGGGACCGAAATCTTCCTGCAGCTCCGCGAACATGTCGTCGTCTTCGGCGTCGTGTTTCGCGCGACTCCTCTTCGCCTTGGCCTCGATGCGCGCGCTGAACCCTTCATTTTCACTGTCCGAATCGTAGCCATCGAGGTTCACGGCCTTGCGGCGCACTTGTTGTCCGCGACGGCCGATCTCGTCTGCGTCTAATACCACGTCCTCATCGAGCGCGTCCGGCGCAAGTTGAGAGGGATTTCGTAGATCGAAGCGTGGCTTCTTGTGTTCTGAAGGACCGTTCGGGTCGTCTTCATCGTGGTGGTGTGTGCGCGTAAAGTCTTCACCTGCCCTCTTCGGGCGCGGTTGAGAGGACATCATTTCTCGTGGGCGCAGCGACCAGGAGCTTACTTAGTTTGAAATGAGAAATAGATCACCGAATCAGTGTCAGTAAACATCCAAGACGTTCAGAAATAACGGAAGTTAGCTCTATGAGCTTGATTAGAGCTGCTGGTTGATGCTGGTGTCTTGTCTTTTCTGGGGTCGGCTCGGAAAATCATTGCGGAGGCATTTGCGTCACTGTTGGTCCAACGATAAGAAGCAGCAGCTCTAGCTTCTACCGTCTCCAACGGCCAACAGTGGGGGAATTACTGATCCAAGGTACGAACTTCTGTCAGACTTGCTTTGCTTTCTTGCAAACGACAACTTGGATATACTGTGAAATAGAGCCAAGTATACAGACCTCTTCCAAACAAATCTCTTGAACGTTCCCTACTCACAAGCCTCACAATGGTAAGCTCACCTTCCGCTCAATTTGAAGCTGCAAGTTTCACAAGACCTGACGAACTCAGTTTCGCCCTGGCTATTGGGATGACGACCCGATGGACGGAGTCCTAGGAGGAGTACTTCGTCATGGAGCCACTACACGCCGTTTCGATGAATATTACCGTTGTTACCCCGTTGCGATGCTGCCTGGTCCGGAGAGAGAAAACGTCAACCATGGCGGCAAGGTGATTATGCCGCCTAGTGCTCTAGACAAGTTAACTAGGTTACATATCACATATCCCATGCTATTCGAATTGCATAATGGTGCAAAAGAGAGGATGACGCATGCCGGTGTTCTGGAATTCATCGCTGAGGAGGGGAAGATTTATCTGCCGTTCTGGGTTAGACAGACCATATCCTTTCTTGATGATATATTTACACAGCCGTCACTGACATTTCTGGTTTCTCTATAGCTCATGCAAACTTTACTACTCGAGCCTGGTGACCTCGTTCAGGTCAAATCAACCGATCTTCCTCCCGGCCAATTCATTAAACTTCAAGCCCAGTCAACCTCTTTTCTTGACATCAGCGATCCAAAAGCAGTGTTAGAGAATGCTTTTCGGAATTTCTCCTGTCTTACGAAGGGCGATGTCTTCACCTTTGCTTATAACGACCAGGTCTACGAGATGGCGGTTCTGGAGACCAAGCCAGCGAACCACACCAACGCCGTCTCCGTACTGGAAACAGATCTAGAGGTTGATTTTGCACCGCCAGTAGGGTATGAAGAGATCCAACGCCCAAGCGGCACCAGCACGCCCCTCAGCGGGGTAAGCGGTAAGCTCCCCTCGGGGGGTTTACTTCATCCACACGGGACAATGGCTCAAGCGATCAACTACGCGGCCATTGCTCCAGAGTCCACCGACGCGGCTACAGGTGCGAAAGCAGTATCATCAAACTTTCTCCTTGGAGGGCAGCGCTTGAATGCGAAGAAGGGTAGCAAAGCCCCGACTCCTAAGCCTTCAACGCCGGTGCCGGGAGCGACGAATCCTCAGCACCCACCCCCGGCTAGACGCACCAACGGACCACAGCCTCTTAGACTACCACACAACCAACTATTTTTTGGATATGCAATCAAGCCCGTCAAGGAGAAGAGCGAGGACGGACAGGTCATTGAGCAGAAGCCGCGCTTTCAGGGCACAGGCCAGACTTTACGGGGAAAGAAGAGAGAAGGAGACTCGGCTACACCGACGTCAGGGAGTGATGTGGAAAATCACAGAGGCAAAGAACGCAACCAGAAGTCTCATGGGAGTGGGCGAACCCTTGGTGGTACCAAGCGCTGATTTCCAGATCGATCACTCTCACAGATACAATGCTTAACGACTTCCGTATCCAATTCTTCCTGAAAGTGGCAAGAGATTTAAGTCAAGAGGGCTTCATATCAAGCATAGCACGGCTGGCTGGCGTTTAATAGGGATCATTTTCTTTTTTTTATCTCTGTTCCATCCTAGAGTATGGACGCTCACCATTGCCTTATTTTCTCGTAATTTTCGACCAGGAAAGTCGATCGCCATGAGTGACTACTCTGTCGATTAGCCCGTTCGTTGACGAGAGTGGGTGGACCTTGCCGAGGCCCAACAAATCTCACCCGCGGCGATCACTCGAGTTGCTGTTTCCTTAATCAATGCCACTCTCTACTTCTAAGAACCAAGACAGCCTCTCACTCTGCTCGACGAGTATAATCCTGGATCGCAGACACATCATCGCGTCCTATGATGGTGGCGGCAGGTTGTATGATGTATCTAGTGGATCTCTCGAGTCAACTTCTAGTGCGACTTGACACATCGACACTAGCACTTATCACAAGATTGTCGTCAATTTCCTCAGAACATAAATTGGCATCTCTCTCCCAGTGACCAAGTGAACAGCCGGGCGTCTTCCTTCTTTTCCTGAGGCTCATCGCATAGATACGTCGGGACCAGCCAAGCTTCCCTCGCTGATCTCCACATTCACAATGACTTCAAAAGTTCAGGAGGACAACCCTCTGGCCCCTTTTGTCAAACTCTCTTCATCTGTTTACCTCCAAGACCCTCTTGAAGCTGTCGGTTACTCTGGGAAGCAACCCAGAGTCATAGTTCTTGCTTTCTGGATGAATGCTTCCTCACGCGCGCTAGTGAAGTATGTCGTCGAGTATAGACGCCTGGCACCAACAGCCAGAATAGTCATCATTCTCAGTTCCTCGAACGATTTCATTCTTCACGCTTCGCAAAAAGCACAGCATGCCCGTCTTGCTCCCGCCGTGAAAGCCATCCAGGTCTCCGACGTTCCTGAAGGTCCAGTGTTTCTGCACATGTTTTCAAATGGGGGCGTCGCTTCGACCACCCATTTCCTTGCAGCGTATCAGAAGGCAACGGGAAATCCACTACGTGTCTCATCGATGATCATAGACAGTGCGCCTGGAAATGCCACAATCTCCGCTGGTCTCAAGGCATTCTCGTTCGTGCTGCCCAGGATGTGGCTGTTGCACTATTCGAGTAAATTCTTGCTGTTTGTCCTCCTAGCAGTGGGCTCTCTGTTACGAAGAGTCACTCGGACACCTGATCCTGTGAGCCGTGCACGAAATGCGATAAATGATCAGGGTCTGGTCCGGGGAACCAGTCAGAATGATAGCCCGGAACGTTGCTACATTTACTCCGACGCAGATGAGTTAGTCGACTGGAGAGACGTTGAGAAACATGCCTCGGACGCGCAGGCCAAAGGTTGGGTGGTTCGACGCGAGAAATTCCTTGGGTCACCGCATGTCTGCCATATGAGGTCGGATCCTGAACGGTACTGGAACATCGTGAAGACATATCTTGAGTCACCTGCATCGAAATAAAGGGGATTGTGCCAGGACTCTCTTGTCTTTGGGCTTCAACAAGCCAAGATCCCCTCTCGTTACGACATAGGTGTCAAAAATGCTCATGATTACCTTCCGTCTGCGGTCGAAACCGATATATTGATTTGAAGGTGCCTTCATCGAGCCTGGTGCAATCAGTTTAGTCATTATAACAACACTGCTTTACTCAGAGGTGACAGCCGATTCCCAGCCCAAAATTTGGTCAAACCATGGTTTCGAGCAAGAACCACGGATCAAAATTTGATAGCAACCTTCATGTCTTTCCCTTTCTCCCTTAACCTCGCATTCTGGTAAAACCTCCCATTGGATATCCTGTATGACTTCATTTCTCCTACAAAATTATCGAAGCAAACGGAGCTGAATTCCGCCAGCTCACCCCATCAGAATCTTGCGTCCGGTCATCGTTGCGAAGGACGGCCAAGCTCCTCCGGAAGCAGCGGCTCTAGATCCTCGCTCAGGCTGGCGATGGTCAATTAACCATTCAACGCAAACATCATACTGCAATCACAATGACTCCGAGCTCCATGTCAACACGTCATGAACCTAGTGTGTCCGATCAGTCACGTCCAGGTTCTTCATGCATAGTTCTGCTCACTCTCATTGTGAGGAGTAAGTCTTGAAAATTCACTGCCGTGGGGAATCCTCAAGAACGACTTGAATTGAAAACGAAGGTAGACTGTTTGGCAGGTGCGGTGCTGAAGGCATCTGTCCACAATTAACCGGAGATCTCTTACCTTTCAGGCAAAGGACCAAATCATCTCAACGTGTCCTGATAGAGACTCTGTGGCAGTGACGTTTCGAATCAGCCAGCAACATGTTCCAAAGTGCACCGAGGCAGGAGGCCTTCATAACCACTCCAAAATTCCAGGACAACAAGTTTGTACTGCCTGGATTCGGCTTGCCGCTCGATTATGCACCGATGGAGCAGAACATCTACGGTGTCCAGAACCGAAGCCTGTTTCCAACAAGTCTGGACGATCGGGATATAGCAAGAGGAGACGTCGAGTAAGGCACAAGCCTGTCTGACAAGCTGCATTCAGCATTTGTTCTTTGATGATACTGACTGAGAGCAGTCAACCTGTTTTGACCCTCCGTGAACGAGGAATGGTAAGGGTGATGGAGCGCATCACAGATATGCCTGATTGGTATAAAAGGGTAGGTTTGCTCATTTCTGACTCGGCTGAATCGCAGTCTGCTTGCCACAATGCGAAATTCCAATTATTTCAGTCCCGCTTGCTTTTCTCGATCAAGTCAACTAACATTTCGACAGGTATGCGATTCTGAGGTTGCCGAGACGTGGAAGAAAGAAGCAATGGCGGGCCCGGAAGATATCACGAAAAGCATGGCCGACTGGATTATCGACGAGCTTCGATTCAAAGCGATCATCTACGAGCACACCAATGTCCTCTCGTTGTACAACGGCGACGTTACCAAGTCAGACCACAATGTACCGGAATCATTCCGAGCTCAACTCGAATCGGCAACTAAAGTTCTTGATGAAGCGCCACCGGATTTGAAATTCTATAACCCAGGGAGCCGTATACAACGCGATCTCCTCCCGATTGCATTCTTTCCTCTTGTGTATGGGCGGACGCGTATTCTCAAGGACAAAATCATTGGACTGGGTGATGCATTGGACCACATGGGCCAAGGAGAGGTGGTCCCTGTCCCCCCAGAGACCATCACGCGTCAAGACATGGCTTGGAGAGTCGCTGCTCGCGCTGACATCGATGCTAAGCCTTTCAGTCGCAGGTTCCAGGTTCTTCCATGTGATCTTGAGCTGAAGGACGACGGCAGGTGGCACATTATCAGTTATATCAACAACCTACACCCGGTGCATCACCGCAACATATACAAGCTGATCGAGGACCTGTTCAACATGACAGTTCCTCAGTGGAATGCATCCCTGACCCCGCTCAAGGATATGCTTCACTCCCGTGCACGGCTTGAGTTTAAAAAAGCTGAGTATGATCCCATTTCAAAAGAGGTCGAGGAACAGACGCCTCAGCCAAATCCGGGCGAGGCGGAAGTAGAGTATCACGATAGACTGGAGGCGTGGAGGATGGAGCACTGGAGAGTCAAGCAACCCGACGCTGGGAGATTTATTCCCTGGGCCGTACCACCCTGGATGATGAACTTGCTGCCAGCGGATCTTCCGAGCCCGGTCAGGATTGAGCAGGGTGTTGAACTGAACAAAGACTATGGAAAACGGGGGCTACAGATGTTTGTTAGAATTACCAGTTACGATATGACGCCTGAGCATCCGTACAATGAAACCGACTTTCACTGCGAAGGCCAGATGGTGAGTTCCTTTCGCAATTCCGACAGCGAATGACTCTCTTTTGCTGACCATCACTGTAGAATGAGCATGTGACCGCAACGATGGCCTACGTCTTCCACATCGACAATGTAGAAGTGCCCTCGCTGGAATTCCGCCAAATCTCCGAAACCGCCTCCCTGTCCGAGGTCGAGCACGACCCGGACGACACAATCTGGCTGAAACAAGTCTACGGCCTGGAAGACGGAGAATCCACCGTCCAAACCGTTGGCAAAATCAGAGCGCCCGTCGGCCGGGTCATCATCATCCCGGCCACCCTGCAGCACCGCGTGAACCGCTGCGAGTTGATAGACAAAACTAAGCCTGGCTGTGTCAAGGTGGTCTCCTTCTTCCTAGTTGACCCCAACATCCGCATCATTTCGACGGCCAATGTCCCACCCCAGAGACTGGATTGGTGCTTTGATGACGTCCCCACCCAGGAACTGCAAGGGCTGGATCAGATGCTCCAGAAACTTACCTTGAAGTTCGGGCAGTCGGGGAAGCAAAGCCTGCCTATATCCATCAACGAGGCTAAAAAACTCCATGACGACGTCTTTTTGGAGAGGGTTGCGTTCACTAAGTACCAGCAGGTTGCCTTCGAATCAAACGTAGTCATTCTTTAACACTGGTCCATAAGCCCTGCATTGCTCATCGGCAAACTGTTATTTCTATCTGCTGTGTTGCCTCTTAATAAAATTTTAGATCAAGATCCGAGTTTGAAAAATTAAGAATCATCGATGAAGACAAGACTCATTTGAAGAATCTCCATTTCGTAATTTCTAGTCCTGCAAAGACTATTTCTATCCAAATGATATGATAAACAGCATCTAAGACAAAACCATCTCCGTGCGCTATGCTATGCATGCAAACGACATGAACATGAGATCTAATGACTTCGAGCGCCAAACGACCGAACCCACACCTTTTTCTCTGACATCAAACACATGAAACTTTTCCTTTCTGTACAAGCTGACATAAATGCCGTGCAAGGTATTACTAAGTCCCCTTTGACTCGGGAAACTCATCATCAAGCTTCAGACGAGCAGTCACATTCATACTCATCAATTCCTGAATGAGAAGCTTAGCCGCGTAGGGGATAGTCATCTTGACGACGCTCCGCGAGGACTTGCACCGCTGACACCAGTTCAGATAGCCCATGAAACCGCACTGCTCGCAGACGTCGATCTCGTGGCGATCGGAGGAGAGCATGAGACGCTCAAGGAGCAGTTGGCTGGTTCCGTAGGCGATAAGACAATCGCGCTCCATTTCTCCCAGGCGGAGACCGCCGTCTCGTGAACGACCTTCTGTGGGCTGGCGGGTTAGAATTGCGCGGGGGCCGCGCGCACGTGAGTGCATCTTGTCTTGTACCATGTGCTTGAGTTTCTGGTAGTAGATTGGGCCGGTGAAGACGTAGAATGGGAGGGCTTCGCCGGTGATACCGGATGTGAGGTAGTCTTTGCCACCGTAGCTGAAGCCGTGGTCGATCAGAATGCGCGAGGCTTCTTCCACGGGGGTGCCGCCGAAGCAGGTTCCGTAACCGTGGTGGCCAGCTAGCACACCGGCTTTTCCAGCGACGAGTTCGAGCATTTTCCCGACTGTCATACGGGAGGGGAAACCATGCGGGTTCATGATAATGTCGGGATTGATACCGGCATCTGTGAACGGCATGTCTGCCTGGTCGGCTATGATACCAACGACACCCTTCTGACCGTGACGAGAGGAGAATTTGTCGCCTACTTCTGGTCGACGGGTTTGGCGAACAAGAACCTTGACGAGTTGGTTCTCGTTCTCCTGTACGGAATACATGACCTTGTCGATGTATGACGGGTCATGAAGCTTGTAAGTCATGGGCGTTGGTGTATACTGAACTGGTCGGCCGGCATCGGAGCCAATATTCGATATGTTGGATTGCTCGGGTGTGCTCTTGTTGATATAGACCTCGCCAGCATTTACCTGTTCACCGACAGCAGCCAGACCGTCCGCTTCAAGCAGTGCATGCTTTCTGATGGGGGCACCATTCTCATACGTGGGCGGATTGAGCCTGTCCTTGGTACCGTTGGAATAACTCTTCAGGTTGGTCACGTACTTCCGGAACACTTGGGCACGACCGAAGCCACGATCGACGGAACCCTTGTTCAAAACCAGCGCGTCTTCAATATCGTAACCGGAATAACTCATGACTGCCACCATAGCATTCTGACCGGCGGGAAGTTGATCATACTTGACCAGTTCAATTGTACGTGATTTGACCATGGGTTTCTGTGGGTACACCATGACGTAGAGAATAGAATCGATACGAAGGAACTGATTTGATGCGATGGCTCCAATGGCTTGCTTACCCATCGCACACTGATATGTGTTACGGGGCGATTGGTTGTGGTGCGGGTACGGGATCAACCCAGCGACGGCTCCGAGTATCGTGAAGGGTTCGATCTCCAAGTGCGTCGTCGTATCTGTGATATCTTTCTCGTAAAGAGCGATCAGGGAGTCGTTCTCCTCGTTGACATCGAGGTATTCGACCAACCCCTGAGCCAAGAAATCATCAAACTGCATCGTGCCATCACGCAATTTCTCCAAGTGGTGGCCTGTGACGAGGGACCTGCCATTCTCGACAACGATGAGAGGTCTGCAAATCCGTCCATCGTCAGTGGCGATATGCACTGCACATTGGTGATGGTTGATGTAAACGCTGACAAACTCCGAGATTCGACCCATGCGCCGTAATCTGCGGAAAGCGTTGAGGAAATATTTAGGGCGACGAGTGAGTGCTATCGGCGTTCCGTTGATGGAAATTGTGTAACTGCCAGGGGTGTATAGCTGTTTACCACCCAGGGCCAGAATGTCTTCGGCACCGAGCATAAAAACCAACTTCTTAATTGGACCTTCCTCATCGTTCGTCGTGATATGGGTCATGAGCGCCAAGTTCTTTACCAAACCACAAGCTTCACCTTCAGGAGTATCTGCCGGACAAAGCATACCAAATTGAGACGGCTGCAGAGCTCTGGGACCACTGACTTTTCTGGTCTTTTCGAACTGACTGCTGATACGGGTCATCATACCAAGCGCGGCGATGTAGCTAAGCCGACTGAGAACGTGGGTAACACCAGCGCGCTCCATGCGAAAACGTTTCAAACTCCAGTTACCCGTCGATATGGCACGGTTCATGCCCTGAGTGATATGGTTGCTGTGCATGCTCATGACACTCCAAGCATCGAATTGTTCAGCGCGGTTGCGCTTATTCAGCACTTTATCGATGTTCATCTTGATGTCGAAGCAGAATTTCTTGAACAAATCTTCAAAAAGGAGAGCAAGAAGCTGCCCAGCCAATTCCAGACGTTTGTTTCCCAGGTAGTCACGATCATCAACCAGAGAGGGGTCATTCTTGGCCATCAAAACTCGACGCGCCATGTGAGCGACATATACCGCCTTTGGCCGGAAGTTCATATTCTTGACCTCAATGTGGGAAATTATAACAGAGGCGATAGCCTCAACGGCTTCTTGAATGTGCGTTCGACGATAAGCATCCCGTTTCCGGTTGATCTTGATCCGTGCACCGATCCAGTCCAAAGCCTGTTGTTGAGTGTAGATTCCCAATTTGATGCTTTCTTCGAAGTTGATGGCGAAGTCATCCTGGTAGAGGCTATCGACACCAGCAACTAGGAGCAACATCTCCTGCTCCGTGTGTATACCCATGGCTCTCAGAAGAATGACGATGGGGACGTCTTCATTGAGGACGTTGTGCTTCACGTAGAGCTTGTCCTTCTTGAGGATAATATAACTCTTGGATTTACGCTCGTTGGACGAACTGCAGTAACAAGTCAGATAAGCGGAAATCAAATGGTATGAGCCGAGAACACAAAGAACAACTCACCTAGTGACCGACGCCTGAACAATTTCCTTCTTCGGGTCGGTTTCGACGATGATTCTGTTCTTGCTCAACTGCTCCTGAACGAGGATAACCTTCTCTGTACCGTTGACAATGAAGTATCCACCAGGGTCCAGAGGACACTCGTTCAACACCGTCATCTCCGAGGGAGTCTTGTTCGCCAACACACACTTTGAGCTTCGAAGCATGATCGGCATTCTGCCAATCGACACGCCTTTCCGAATAACCCGTTGACGACCACGAAGGTACTCGAAGTCGACCAGAATAGGGGCCGCATAGGTTGTGTCACGGAGGCGGCACTCGTGTGGGGAAACGCTCGACGGGAAAGCAGCCGGGGTGGCATCCTGCGGCTCGTCCGCACGGCACGGCGAGCCGACGTAGATATTTGTAAACTTGATATAGAAGTTGTGATCGATGTCGCTACGGATAGTCGAACTGGACTCGACGATCTTCTTCAGTTGCACTTCGATAAAGTAGTTGTATGAGTCAATGTGCTGCTTCACCAATCCCTTCACTTTCAAGAAAGCCGGCAACAGGTTCCATTTATCCTTGGCAGTGTTGATCGGGTCCGTGAGTGATTTGTTATAGTAGAACGGTTCGAGAAGGGCGTCGAAGGGATCTCTATGACGGTAGGTCGGTCCTGAAGGCTCATCCGCGCGATCATCTTGCTGAACGTTCTCCGCGGCCGGTGCTGGGTTTGTCGGTTGTTTCGACTGGATAGAACGTCTTCTCTTGCTGGAAGCGTCAGTAGACCCTTTCCTAGAAGGAGCTGCAGACTGTTCGAATAATCGTTAGCACGAACAGGGATACTGAGACGAGTGTGCGGAGGAACTTTTCCCATACCTCAGAAGGCTGCGCAGATCGCGCCTGGCTGGCCGCAGAGGGCTGTGGCCTCCTACGAGGAGGCATTGACGCTGTGAAATTCAAGATGCGGCGATGTGATTGTGTTAAATGACGAGTCTAAAAAAGACTATCGAGGAAATATCATGGCGTTTCGGAAATGTTTGCTGGGCAATTTCTTATCGTCGAGGGGAAAGATCCGAAATCCGCGGTAGAAATTCCATATACAGCGGAGGGGCTGGTTATGTAAGCAGAATAGCTATCCACAAAAAGCTAGCCGGAGGCAAAACTTACAAACATCTGGGCTGACCCGATATGGACATCAGCGTCTCTATCGTCACGTTTCTGCCCTTATCATCTCCTACGAAACGTCTATGCAGAGTTGCAGACAGAGCTCTCAAATAGTAAGAGTATACATATTTCGTCGTCCCAAATCAATCATAAGTATGCATTGAGAGACACAGGTTATTTGACTTTTACCTATCTGGATTGACAACGAAAGCTTCCTATGGAGAATACCACAACTTGTAGCGGACATGCACTTTTGTCTATTGACTACCGTAACCACTGGACAACTTGAAACAATGCGAGACCTAGCTGAATCATGATTGAGATAAGGAAAGAGAGGCTCCATAAAATGGCCTCAAGTGGGAAGTATAACTTACGAGACCGCTGCATAACAATGTCTTCCAGAAATGCTATAGTGGTGCTGCAAAAGGGCATGAAATTGTATACAGGGTGAGAAGTCGAGCCTAGTCAGCTTCAAGGGTTGTTCTTCTCATGTTGTGTTGAGACCCTTTGAAGCGAGACCACTGGTTGGAGTCAGTCATATGTACGATCAATAGAGTGGCTGCAGGTAAGCTTACCGAAGTCCTCGAGAGATCTCTGTTTCATGCTCCGGCTAAAGCTTTTACCATTCATGAGATTATCAAAGCCCGTCGATCCCTGCAGCAGGTAATACAGACCACCCATGATGCAGAAAACGCCAAACGAGAAGACCCAGATACGGACAACAGCAACAATCGAGGTCTGGCCACCGACGAACCAACCGAATATGCAGAAAAATGTAGCCACGAGATCAACAACTAGAATGGCTCCCGTCAATTGCCAAGAAGGAATCGATGACCAGAAGGGCCCGTTTGCCCGGGTGATGAAAATGAGCCAATTCTCGGTCAGTGATATCTCGAGGAACAGAACCTCGTCGCGTTCTCCGAAATTCTGGATGATGCCACCTTCTTCGCCACCATTCATGATAGTCGTGAGCGCAACCCAGGTCCCTGCGGCAAGTACAAGACCAAGAAGAATAGACATGCCCCATAGCTTGGGGAGGTTCCACTTCACAGGAGTCTTGGAGTACGGAGCGTTATCGTAGGCGATGGCAAGTGTGGCAATATCGGCAAAGATGGCGATAAAAACAACCAGCTGTAGGTTGAGGCTTTCATTCAAGATTGCAATCCACAAGCCCAGAAAAATCTCGAGGTGCAACGACAAGGCTATCCGATATACCACATATGCATACATGCGGTGAAATATCTGACGCGAAGTCTTCAATGCATCAATTATAGCGGACAAGCCGGGAGCAAGGAAGACAATATCAGCAGCAGAGCGCGCCGCATCAGAGGATCCTTCAACGGCAATACCAGTGTCGGCTTTCTTGAGCGAAGGAGCATCGTTGACACCGTCGCCCGTCATTGCCACCAGGTATCCGCGTTGCTGTAGAATCTCCACAACATTGTATTTGTGCTGCGGAAAGACCTCCGCAAAGCCATCGGCAGCTTCAACAAAGTCATACACCTCTGATCCAGGCATTGTTCCTCCACCTCCGAGACCGAGTCGCTCCGCATTATACACATTGGTGCCGAGTCCAAGTTGACGCGAAGTCTCTCGAGCAATTCCAACCGCATCACCGGTTAGCATTTTTATCGAGAGCCCCAGACTCTTCGCCTCACTGATGGTTTTCGCAGTGTCATGCCGTGGAGGGTCGGAACATGGCATGATGCCGAGGATCTCCCAACTGCCCTGATCGTGTTTGCGAGCAACTCCAAGCGAACGGAAACCGCGAGTTGCAAATTCAGCGACTTTGTTCTTGTACGCAGCATCAATCTCCTCTGGTATGGGATGATCCTCCTCGACGGTCTTGAGAACGAACAGAGGCGCACCTTTCACACACGTCATTCGCCTACCCTGTGGCGACTGCACCACGGCCGTGACTTTCTTCGAAACCGGATCAAATGGATGAAATTCCAGCACCTTGTATTGCGTAAGAGCATCTTTTGCATGTGGATAATGTCGGAGTGCTTTGAAAAATGCTCTATCGATGGCGTCCATGCCCTTCTTCTTCCTCGAGGCAGCCAAGCAAGCAGTCAACATGAGATCGTCCGGTTCAACCCCAGCAACAGTGTATGGCTCCGACAATGATAGCTTATTTTTTGTCAGTGTTCCGGTCTTGTCAGAGCAGAGGATCTCGACACCAGCCAGAGACTCGATTGCCGATAATCTTTGCACAATGGCCTGTTTCTTAGCGAGGTACGCCGCACCTACCGCCATTGTAGTCGTGACAACCGCAGGGAGACCGACAGGTACGCCGATAATCGTAATGGCCAAGGTAAACTCGAGTATCGTAATGATGCCATTTGAGCGGTAAAAAGACGAAACCCACACAACAAGCAAGGTTATGATGACCAGGACAAGGAGGACGGCGCCGATACCATTGAGCACTTCAGTGAAGTGGCCTGATCCAGAGGATGCAGCATTAACCAATGCGGCAGCCTGTCCGACAAAGGTATAATCACCAGTGGCGGTAACAACGATGATCGCTCGACCACGCTTGACGGCAGATGATGCGTAACAGGTATCTCCTTTGTGTTTGTCAACAGCCAGGGACTCCCCAGTGATCGAAGATTGGTCCACCTGGATGAGGTGGGGCGACACTATCCGGCCATCGGCTGGTACAATTGTGCCCTTCTCGAGTCAGCAGGGCTCATTTTACATCTGAAATTGGAGATTTGGTAGTACAATACCTCCTCGATCCTGACTATATCTCCAGGCACGATCTCCGAGGCGTCAATTTCATTATACTCGCCTTCGCGGCAGACAATTGCTTTGAGAGCGAGTGTTTTCTTGAGCTCATCGACAATAGACCCCGCCTGGAATTCCTGAATGAAGCCCACAGATGCGTTGAGCAAAAGAAGCGCACATATGACACCGAAATCGACCCAATCTCGAAGCCCGGCAGCCAAGACAGCAGCACCCTGTGCTCACAGAGTCAGTCGTCTTTCTGAAGGATGAACATAAGCATCATGATAGTTTCATACCTCCATTACGAACTGGACAGGTCCGACGAAGAAAGACAAGAATTTCAGCAGAAGGTTTTCCTTTTCTTCCTTCATCCGATTGGGACCGTACTTTCTCCGTCGATACTGAGCCTCGGTTTCGTTGAGACCTTTGTCTGGGTCTGTCTGTAGCATCTCATCCGAAACACGACGAGTAATGACACCTGTGTCAATGGCTGGATCATCATGTACGTCAACGTCACCATCCACTGTTTGGAGATCGTCAATGAGAGCGTCCATGTTCTCCTCTTCGGCGTCTTCATCATCGTCCTCGTCTGTAGGGATCGGTTTCTTCTCATTTGGCAGGCTGGCCCTAAGAGGACTCTTATTCAATCCACTGAGCCGGCGAACAGGCACCGTGTTTTCCTGGTTCAGAAGAGCCCCAAGAGGGTCTCTGCCGAACTGACCAACCATTGGGCAAGATAAGACAGTATCGAGGTAGACAGATTGAGACGTATAACGTATAGAAGTATACAATA